>MINK01188884.1:0-16327 GCA_001735545.1 Phormia regina | reverse complement strand
TTATTAATGGATTAATGCCTGCTGGTATCATAAAACCAAAAAAAAAAAAAAGATATAAAGAAAAAAACTTAAGATGGTATAATATGTCAACGACACGTTTATTAACAATGTATTTGAAGCAATTCCTTCGCTAACATTTTATCAAAAGCTTCATATGTGTAAGTAATAAGTATGGATGTATTTATATATGTGAGTACATAGATAAATAAACAGAAAGGATACAATTTTTTTCTATTTTACTTGCTCTAAAAACCAGTGAGTATTTTAAAATTTAAGGATTTACCTCAATTGCTAAAGGAATAAAAAATTGTAGATAAATGAAAATAAATATGTATTTCCTTTTGAAACTAATGATATTATATTTAAATCCTTTTTTGATTTGAAATTAATTTTTATTATTAAATAAAATTGTTTACTGGGTTGTTACACATACATATATGGTAAATATATATATATAAAGAATAAATTTATTTATTCCCTTAACTCTCTGGTGGGTGTGTTTATTATGATAATATTGTTGTAGAAAACACATACACACATACATACACACACACACAAAAAAATAATACTTGGAATAAAATAAAATTGATATTGATATAAAGTGCAAACATTTTATACCTCAAGGTTTAATATATTTATGCAAGAATAAACTCAGAACATTAAAACCCTTTGCCTGAAGCATATAACAATATCTCGCATAAATATATAATAACTAAAGTCAAAGACTTTATTTAATAGCGCTTCATAAATCTTTAGCAAAATTTTATGATTTATAATATTTTTCTTTTTTTTTTTTTTCCTTCAAAATTTCAGGATCAAAATAAACGTACAAAACCATCTACACTGCGTCGTACTTTAAATGCCCTGCGTCAACGTTTAACAAAACGCAGTCGTTCTAAACCGCCTGATTGGTTTTTAGAACGTTTTTCTAATACAACAAATACCGATAAAATTGGTAAAACACCTGCTGCAGCAAATGCCAATAATGATGGCAACACAACAAATCCTGCCGATTCAGGACCGGCATGTGAGATACGTGGTTCAAGTCGGCTGTGTAATCGTTTATCGGTTAATCCTACACTACAGTCACATTATCGGGTAAGTGTTATAGTTTTATTTTAATTTTATTTTTTATTAATTTTATTATTAATGTTTTCATTTGTGTTTTCATTTCAGTGGCTGGCAATTGTTTCCTTAGCTGTGTTATATAATATCATTTTTGTGGTGGGTCGTTCAGTATTTTGGGAAATAAATCAACGAGCCACTCCAGTCTGGTATTTCTTAGACTATTTATGTGATTTTATTTATCTTATGGATACATTGGTTCATATGCATGAAGGTATGTATTAAAAAAAACACACACACATAATTTTGTAAATAGATTAATATTTAAATTACACTAGGAAGCATTAATTCTGCGTAAAGATATTTCTCAGTCAATTCGGTTACACTTTATTAATAAGTATTAAGCTTCTAAAACACTTTTTTATAATAAATGCTTCCGGGATGTATACTCTGAATCAAATTATATCCATCTGGCTGTCTGTCTGTCCATAAGTATAAAGATTGCTTTTGAAAAATCTTAACACAAGTATTGTCTCATAACTTTTTCGGAGACAATCTATATTTTTCTTTTTGATATAAGGAACATTTTATACCCTACACCATATTCCCAACAAACAATATTTTTGGCCCAAGGTATGCTTTCATAGTTTCACACATAGAAAACAACTAGAAGTCCGACTTGCTCACAAAAAACCTAACAGAATTGTCAAATAAAAAACGGAACTCTTTGCATGTGTTAAGTAAATTTTTCTACAGAACAAATTAATACGTGTGAAGAGAGTCATTTTTTATTTCTGAGCGAATGAAAAGAGTTGGACTTCTAGTTGTTTTCTATGGTTTCACATTTATAAATTTACATTGTAATGCACAGTGGGCTAGAATTGAAATGGTTGGAAATAAATCTGTAACTTCTAATCGGCTGGATGGATTTACATGACATTTGCTGTTGGCGTAGCAGAGGAGTGCAGATTTTTTCTCTGCTGAGTTTCAGTAAGAAATATCTTGAAAGAATTTGATGCACAAATTGCTTCTTTCTTTCATAAGCGAGTACAATATGTTCGCATATTTTTGGCTTGGTTTGGCATCGTATCACGGCGATGTTATCAAAACAATAACACCAAGAAAACAATTGTACCAAAAATTGTCAAGTCTCCAAATTTGCCGCAGCTTAGGCCTGTAGGAATATATTAGGTTCATATGAAAAGATAATTAAAGAGCACAGAAAAGGTGTCCCAAAACATCAAAGATTTTAAAAGGATATGTGCAAATTGTTGCCTTTTAAATTCGTTATGATTGGTCCATTTTTTTACCTAGCCCTCTCGAAAAGTTTATAAATATAACAAATAATTTAATGAGTTCATAAAATTCGGTACATAATTGTGAAAGTCTGTTTGGTGTGCCTCGCAAATAATAAAATAATAGACACAAATAAGATTTACAAACAAAGCCAATTTATATGAGAATTGGTTCATAGCTACCATTATGAACCCACTTACTAGTCCGATTTCGTTTGAAAAATATTAAATTTCAATTAAAGTTCTACTCACATTATTTGTAGTACCATCAACTTTTATGAAGTAATTAATTCCATTTCCAAAAAATAAATAAATTTCTAAAAATATATATTTTTATTTATAGATTAAACTTATGATTTTTAAAATAGGAACTCAAAGGCAAGTGAAGTTTTTGGATTTTTCTTAAAACACACATATACAATACATTTCAGTCGACTTAATTATTGATTAAACAATAGATTTTAGTGTTATGTTGGTAACACTGTTAGAACTATTAAAAATAGTTTTACCATTAGCGAAGTAGCTTTATCAGTGATACATTTTTCAGATTAACTTAATCTTGTAAAAGTTGCATAGCAAGATATCTATCTATCTGCGCTCTTGCAGTATTTGAAATAATGTTGATGACAGCTACATAAATGTATTTTTAAGCTCTTTTTCATTTTCCTATAGATATTTTTTATTTATTTTATTATTATTTCTTTTTTTTCACAGTATTTAAACCTTGACTTCCCTAAATATTGTTAGTATTTTTTACCATAATCTTCTTCAGCAACTTTTGTCATTTGAGTGTTATTTACCATGACATGAATGATGTCTCCACAAGAAAAATAAAAAATAAAATAAAATTATTCTCAAACACTTTGGTGCAATACTTTATCAAGAATTTTGTGGTTGATTACATGAATTTTAATGCAAATAAATTTTATATTAGTAGGTGTCTATATAAATATAAATTTGTAAAGATCGCACCCTTACTTATGGTTTATATATAGAGTGTGCTTATGTGACTGTGAATTTCAATTTAATTATACCCACTAAGATTGAGGCTGTTCCGAAAGTAATATATCGCAAAAATCAACTAAGACACCATTATTTTGGGTTCACTTTGAAATCTAAAACGATCTAACAGTGTCTGTCCGTCCGTGTATCTGTTGAAAGAAGAAAAAATACTTTGGGCGGATATGATATGACATTTAGCTGCAATATTTGTGTTATATAAGGTTTGTTTGTTATTGAAAATGAGCCAAATCGGCTCTTAAACAAATGCTAAAAAATAGGGTGTGTTTCGTGCCTCCATATCACATTTTCCGCCAATATCTCTTGTAAAAGAACAATTTTTTTTTTTTTTAATTATTATAGACAAATTTATACTCGGAAAGCAAATAAGCTTGTAAGCTGTGAAATTATTAGAGTGCTACAGAAAGTTGTATATTTGTTGATACAAAAAAGTGAAATTTTCGAAAAATGTGACCGTTCAATATAACATAAAATTTGCAAATTATATAGGAGTCTCAGAAATCTAAAAATATATTAAATTTTAAAGTGGCGTAATTTCGGTTCTGTTAAAGATATTGATTTAAATTATTTTCTATATAACGAAGAACTATGTCAGCTAAGCAGTGTTATTTAAATAAGGAAAATCGAGTATATGCTTTCACTGATTTTTTAAATTAAAGCAAAAAGTTTGTAAAAAGATATTTCAACAAAATTTTCGGCGAATCTAAACTTTGTCATATAAAATGACTTTTGGCAAAAGTAATCCTACAGCTCCCAAAAAATTATGAAAACCCAAAATATGAATTTTTTCACATTTTCGGCTATAGAATCCGCATTTGTCTTAAGTCCCGTAGATTTTGAATTAGAACTTGTAACAATATATTGAAGATTCTTAAAATACATTCCACTTGACGATTTGTGTTTTGGAATTTGAGAATTAAGAAAATATAAAATCAAAACTTTCATATAAAATGGGGGGGTGTGTACCATGACCACTTGAAATTATGGGGTTTGTTTTTTATCTTGAAGTTATCTCTGTGATGTTACCTTTCAGAAAGATGCAAAATTTTAGAAAATTTATGGTGCTAAGGAAAATTTTTTTTTAGAGAAAAAAGAGGGTAGAACTTTTTTGGCCACAAAACACAAAAAATCTTCTTTTTTCAATTTTCAAATTCAACATCTTTTATTTTTAGACTCGATAAAGACTTCAAATTTTTTTTACTCATTTTATTTTTTTTAATTAGCTAAAAAACCTAATAAAATCGTTCAGAAATACTAGAATATATATTGAAAAACTGTACCAAGAACATGTAAAATTATGGTGCTTAAAAATTTAAACGCAAATAACTTGAAAACTATAAGAGATAAATAGGACACTTAAGTATGTTTTTATACGAATTATCAAGGCCTTCAACAGTATATACAAATATTTGAAATTGGACTAGAAAAACATTTGTCAAACGGTACCCTATTTTGATCCCCCTTACTCCGCCCCTGAGGAGTTTGTGTTATGTCTCCCTTCCAAACTTAACATTGTACACTCTTTTCTACTATGTCTATGCCCTACTATGTCTAACTCTGAACCACAAGCTATATGGTAAAGCAGACATTCTAGGAACAACATTCTAGGAGAACTGCTGGATTACTTCAAGTCTATCAAGAAGGCTCTTCATATCCTCTATTTCGTTTCACCTTGGAACCCTGAATCATACCTGCACATCTAATAGAACCCTTCGTGTTTACACATATGGTTCCAAGATAAAGATTGGTATAGAAGCTGTAATCTACATCGAAGAATTAGGGAAGCGGTTGTCGTTCAATCTCCCAAACAAATGTATCATTATTCAGGCGACAAATTGGTTAAGCTGCTATAAAATTCCTGACTGGTGTGTTCTCTACCTTATATATGGTGGTCCAAGAATATGGGACATATTAAAGCTGCAGTGTATGGAATGGCATAACAAATGTTGTGGAACATGTACCCATGTGCATAATAACAAGAATGATATGGCCTAAATTGGATAAACGTAGAACGACGTTTCTTTTAAAACTGCCTAGTGCTAGTAATATAGTAGCTACAATCTCTGGCCACTGCAAATTTGGAACTCATGTCACTTCAATCCAATAATTTCTGCAGAAGCTATCATAATGAAGAGGAATAAGAATCCATTCAACATCTCTTCTATAACTGTCCTGCACTACAAGATCTTCTTATAAAACATCTATGATAGTGATACTATAACAGCCTCACTCAGTATTAGAAATGAGAGCAGTAGTTCCTTTGTAAGGAATTGTGGCTAGTTCTAACCATCATTCTCTTTGGAGACGACTTTTATATTTGAACAACTTTGCTACTAACACTTTCCTTCATCCGACTGTTTGACAATTTATTTCTTCTATAATATGCATTACATCTTTATTATCTTCTCTATTATCTTGATCTACTAATATCTCTCTTCCCCTCCTCTCCACTCCACTTATTAGAAGTTACAGATTTATTTCCAAAAATTTTTGATCCTCCCCCACTGCGCAATGTGATGTATAAAACATACATATATGTTTCATAACTAAACTTTTCTAAAAACGAATTTCAACAGACAGAAGTCAGATGGACATCGTTATATCAACAAGAATCCATAATGTTTTAGAAATTACAAACGGAATAAAAACCTTTTAAATACACTGCAATAAAGGATATACAAAATTGTTTATTATGGATAACTTTATATTTTGAAAATAAATTTAACACTAGCAAAAAACATTTATCTTTTATCTCACTCGATGTAGCTTATATTGGATATTTTTAATTTTACTTTAATATATAAATAGATATGACATATATGATATGAATGTCCTTACTAATATAAAGAATAACAATCATTTATTCTGTTGGTGTCATTTAGGGGGTTTTGTCATGGAAATTTAGTTTTTTCCGTAGAATTATTTTTTTATTTTTATAACCCACAGTTTTCTTAACCTAAATGCATTTTCGCCTAATGTAACCATTATTTTTTGTGACATAAAAACCATTTTATTCATTGCATTGTTATACTCAAATTGTTTTGTCATTTGATATTATTTTTTTCCACTCAGTTGATATTGAGGACAATCACACAGTTGGATGCATAAAATGTTATTTTTTTTTTCTTAGTACCAAAATGTTTTACAATAATAAATCGTTAACAATATATAAAAAAAAGTAATTAACCCTTTATAATATATTTAAGCTAAAGGAGCAAAGAAATGTGTATGTATTCATCCTTTTCTTATTTTGCTGCTAATCTAAAGAAATTGATTAATATTTATATGCTGTACCGTCATGGGTGGTGGAATTATTATTATTTTTAGATCACTATCTTAAATCGATATTTCAACACAAACATCAATTTTTAGTATAAAACGCAAATGATCACGAAATACGCTTATTTTCACAATAACCGCAATATTAAGCGAGTTATAAAGGATTTTAGATTTGATCGAAATTTCACCTCAAAAATCGATTTTTAGTATGAAACATAAGTGATCACGAAATACGCTTATTTTCTCAAAAAACGCAATATTAAGCGAGTTATAAAGGATTTTAGATTTGATCGAAATTTCACCTCAAAAATCGATTTTTAGTATGAAACATAAGTGATCACGAAATACGCTTATTTTCTCAAAAAACGCAATATTTGATCGATGTTTCAACTAAAAAATCTAATTTTATTATGTAACAAAAGTGATCACGAAATATGCCAATTTGTTCAAATTTTTAATTTTAATATAATTTAATTAAATTTATATAAAATATATATCATTTTATATATGCAGAAGATGAAATAAAAGTGTTATCTAATTATAATCACTAGCAGACAATTTCTTTATTATTTATAAAAATTTTATTGTTTTTAATTTTCCCTTTACAGGTTATTTGGATCAAGGTCTCCTTGTACGTGATGCCTATAAATTAAGACGCCATTATTTTACCAACAAGGGCTGGTACCTCGATGTACTCTCCATGTTACCCACTGATCTATCCTATATCTGGTGGTCACCCAGTTCTTGTGGTCCACATTTTTTACCTTGTGCTGTTATTGTACGTCTTAATCGTCTACTGCGACTGCCACGTATGTGGGAATGGTTTGATCGTACAGAAACAGCAACCGGTTATCCAAATGCCTTTCGTATATGTAAAGTGGTCCTGGCAATTTTAGTGTTAATACATTGGAATGCCTGTATGTATTTTGCGATAAGTTATGCATTGGGTTTCGGTACCGACAATTGGGTATACAATTTAAGTGGTGAACGTAATAGTACGTTACAACGACAATATATTTATAGTTTTTATTGGTCCACATTAACGCTAACAACGATTGGTGAAACACCAACGCCTGAAAATGATGCTGAATATTTATTTGTGGTAGCAGACTTTTTGGCTGGTGTTCTGATATTCGCCACAATTGTCGGTAAGTAATAGTTACTAACATTAATAATTATATTTATTTTTAGTTTTGTGCTCTTCATTGAATTTAATATTTAAATTCCCCTCCTCTTATTTTATGACCTTTATTTGAAATATTTTCTAAATATTAATTATTTTTTTGGTGCGAATAAAACAAAAAAAACAATATCAAATATTTTCTTAACTCATCATGAACACTGACTTTTGTTTGTGTGTAAATTTTAATGTACTTGAAAACTCAAGTTATTTGCGTGTCATTCTTAATGTATTTTTGTTATTTTTGTAAATTTAATTTTTACTTCTTCATTTCTTGCTGTTGTCAAGTAGAATTATAAGTCAATGGATGAACAAACGACTGAATGAATGAATGAATAATAACAAAACGTTACTTTTTAAAATTTCGTTGACTTTTTTGCTTTTGCTCTTGGTTTTATTTATGTTATTATTGTCTGTTTGGCCATGTATATTAGAATGTAATTTGTGCGATACTTTAATGCCGGAAGGATTAATTGTCAACACGTGGCAAGGACATAAATATTTGCAATATACATACAACATATTAGTTATATACATATCTAAATACATATACATATAAATAAATAAGTAATATTTCTATGTGTTAAATACTTTATACATATATTTGACTTTCCTATTTGTACAACCGACTCCACTGAATTAAATGTTAAATAATTTTTTTTTTTTTAAGAATTATAAGAAAATAAGAAACCAACGAAATCTCAACTCAAAAATCGATCTAATTTTGTCATAAATTTCACCTCAAATATCGATTTTTAGTATGAAACATAAGTGATCACGAAATACGCTTATTTTCTCAAAAAACGCAATATTAAGCGNNNNAGTTATTAAAGGGGTTCGAGTTATAAAGGATTTTAGTTTTCAAAGGAATTTTCATAAAAAATCGATTTTTGGTATGAAAATTAAGTGATCACAGATTAAGCTTATTTTCTCAAATTCGCAGTATTTAGCGAGTTATAAAGGATTTTAGTTTTCATACAAATTCTCATACAAATATCGATTTTTGATATAAAATTATAGTGATCACAGATTAAGCTTATTTTCTCGAAATTCGCAATATTAAGCGAGTTATAAAGGATTTTAGTTTTGATTAGAAATTTTCATTAAAAATCGATTTTTGATATAAAATGCAAGTGATCACAGATTAAGCTTATTTTCTCGAAATTCGCAATATTAAGCGAGTTATAAAGGATTTTAGTTTTGCATATAAATCGATTCTTGGTGTGAAATATTAGTGATCACAGATTAAGCTTATTTTCTCGAAATTCGCAGTATTAAGCGAGTTATAAAGGTTTTTAGTTTTCATATAAAAATCGATTTTGATATAAAATATAAGTGATCACAGATTAAGCTTATTTTCTCGAAATTCGCAATATTAAGCGAGTTATAAAGGATTTTAGTTTTATATGGAATTTTATATAAAAATCGATTTTTGATATGAAATATAAGTGATCACAGATTAAGCTTATTTTCTCGAAATTCGCAATATTAAGCGAGTTATAAAGGATTTTAGTTTTGTATAGAAACTTTCATATAAAAATCGATTTTGATATAAAATAAGTGATCACAGATTAAGCTTATTTTCTCGAAATTCGCAATATTAAGCGAGTTATAAGGATTTTAGTTTTGCATAGAAATTTTCATTAAAAATCGATTTTTATATAAAATGCAAGTGATCACAGATTAAGCTTATTTTCTCGAAATTCGCAATATTAAGCGAGTTATAAGGATTTTAGTTTTAAATAGAAATTTTCATTAAAAATCGATTTTGATTATAAAATAAAGTGATCACAGATTAAGCTTATTTTCTCGAAAATCGCAATATTAAGCGAGTTATAAAGGATTTTAGTTTTAATAAAATTTTCATTAAAAATCGATTTTTGATATGAAATAACAGATTAAGCTTATTTTCTCAAAATTCGCAATATTAAGCGAGTTATAAGGGATTTTAGTTTTATATAAATCGATTTTGATATGAAATATAGTGATCACAGATTAAGCTTATTTTCTCGAAATTCGCAATATTAAGCGAGTTATAAAGGATTTTAGTTTTATATGAAATTTTCATTAAAAATCGATTTTTGATATAAAATATCAAGTGATCACAGATTAAGCTTATTTTCTCGAAAATCGCAGTATTAAGCGAGTTATAAAGGATTTTAGTTTTATATGAATTTTATATAAAAATCGATTTTTGATATGAAATATAAGTGATCACAGATTAAGCTTATTTTCTCGAAATGCAATATTAAGCGAGTTATAAGGATTTTAGTTTTATATGAAATTTCATTAAAATCGATTTTGATATAAAATAAGTGATCACAGATTAAGCTTATTTTCTCGAAATTCGCAATATTAAGCGAGTTATAAAGGATTTTAGTTTTGCATAGAAATTTTCATATAAAAATCGATTTTTATATAAAATGCAAGTGATCACAGATTAAGCTTATTTTCTCGAAATTCGCAATATTAAGCGAGTTATAAAGGATTTTAGTTTTGAATAGAAATTTTCATTAAAAATCGATTTTGATATAAAATATAGTGATCACAGATTAAGCTTATTTTCTCGAAATTCGCAATATTAAGCGAGTTATAAAGGATTTTAGTTTTCATAATAAATCGATTTTGTATGAAATATAGTGATCACAGATTAAGCTTATTTTCTCAAAATTCGCAATATTAAGCGAGTTATAAGGGATTTTAGTTTTTATAAATCGATTTTGTATGAAATATAGTGATCACAGATTAAGCTTATTTTCTCGAAATTCGCAATATTAAGCGAGTTATAAAGGATTTTAGTTTTATATCGAAATTTTCATTTAAAAATCGATTTTTGATATAAAATATCAAGTGATCACAGATTAAGCTTATTTTCTCGAAATTCGCAGTATTAAGCGAGTTATAAAGGATTTTAGTTTTGATATGAATTTTCATTAAAAATCGATTTTTGATATAAAATGTAAGTGATCACAGATTAAGCTTATTTTCTCGAAATTCGCAATATTAAGCGAGTTATAAGGATTTTTAAGTTTTCATATAAAAATCGATTTTGGTATAAATATAGTGATCACAGATTACGCTTATTTTCTCAAAAACGCAATATTAAGCGAGTTATAAAGGATTTTAGTTTTCATTGAAATCGAATTCTTGTGTGAAAATATAGTGATCACAGATTAAGCTTATTTTCTCGAAAAACGCAATATTAACGAGTTATAAAGGATTTAAGTTTTCACTGAATTTTCATTAAAAATCGATTTTTGATATGAATATAGTGATCACAGATTAAGCTTATTTTCTCGAAAATTCGCAATATTAAGCGAGTTATAAGGGATTTTAAGTTTTCATATGAAAATCGATTTTGGTGTGAAATATAAGTGATCACAGATTAAGCTTATTTTCTCGAAAATCGCAATATTAAGCGAGTTATAAGGTTTTTAGTTTTGATATGAATTTTCATATAAAATCGATTTTTGTAGTGAAATATAGGTGATCACAGATTAAGCTTATTTTCTCGAAATCGCAATATTAAGCGAGTTATAAGGATTTTTAGTTTTGCATATAAAAATCGATTTTGATAAAATATAAGTGATCACAGATTAAGCTTATTTTCTCGAAATTCGCAATATTAAGCGAGTTATTAAGGATTTTAGTTTTGAATAGAAATTTTCCTTTAAAAATCGATTTTTGATATAAATATAAGTGATCACAGATTAAGCTTATTTTCTCGAAAATCGCAATATTAAGCGAGTTATAAAGGGATTTTAGTTTTGCATATAAAAATCGATTTTTGGTACGAAATATAAGTGATCACAGATTAAGCTTATTTTCTCGAAAATCGCAATATTAAGCGAGTTATAAAGGATTTTAGTTTTTCATATAAAAATCGATTTTGTTTAAAATATAAGTGATCACAGATTAAGCTTATTTTCTCGAAAATCGCAATATTAAGCGAGTTATAATGGATTTTAGTTTTATATAGAAATTTTCATAAAAATCGATTTTTGTATGAAATATAGTGATCACAGATTAAGCTTATTTTCTCGAAAATCGCAATATTAAGCGAGTTAATAAGGATTTTAGTTTTCATAATTTCATAAAATCGATTTTGGTATGAAATATAAGTGATCACAGATTAAGCTTATTTTCTCGAAAATCGCAATATTAAGCGAGTTATTAAGGATTTTAGTTTTGAATAGAAATTTTCATATAAAAATCGATTTTTGATATGAAAATAAGTGATCACAGATTAAGCTTATTTTCTCGAAAATCGCAATATTAAGCGAGTTATAAGGATTTTAGTTTTGAATAGAATTTTCTTTAAAAATCGATTTTGATATAAAATAAAGTGATCACAGATTAAGCTTATTTTCTCGAAAATCGCAGATATTAAGCGAGTTATAAAGGATTTTAGTTTTCATATAAAATCGATTTGTATGAAATATAAGTGATCACAGATTAAGCTTATTTTCTCGAAAATCGCAGTATTAAGCGAGTTATAAGGATTTTAGTTTTCATATAAAATTCGATTTTGGTATGAAATATAAGTGATCACAGATTAAGCTTATTTTCTCAAAATCGCAGTATTTACCGAGTTATAAAGGTTTTTAGTTTATATGAATTTTCATTAAAAATCGATTTTCTCATATGAAATATAAGTGATCACAGATTAAGCTTATTTTCTCCAAATTCGCAGTATTAAAGAGTTATAAAGAATTTTAGTTTTATATCGAAATTTTCATATAAAAATCGATTTTTGGATATGATATAAGTGATCACAGATTAAGCTTATTTTCTCAAAATCGCAGTATTTAAGGAGTTATAAAGGATTTTAGTTTTCATACAAATTTTCTCATATGAAATATAAGTGATCACAGATTAAGCTTATTTTCTCCAAATTCGCAGATATTAAGCGAGTTATAAGGATTTTAGTTTTAATATAATTTTCATTAAAAATCGATTTTTGATATGAAAATAAAGTGATCACAGATTAAGCTTATTTTCTCAAATCGCAGTATTAAGCGAGTTATAAGGATTTTAGTTTTCATATAAATCGATTTTGTATGATATAAGTGATCACAGATTAAGCTTATTTTCTCAAAAATCGCAATATTAAGCGAGTTATAAGGATTTTAGTTTTCATATCAATTTTTCATATAAAAATCGATTTTTGATATGAAATATAAGTGATCACAGATTAAGCTTATTTTCTCAAAATCGCAGTATTTAGAGGTTATAAAGGATTTTAGTTTGAATATGAAATTTTCATTAAAAATCGATTTTTGATTTGAAATATAAGTGATCACGAAATTCGCTTATTTTCTCAAAAAACGCAATATTAAGCGAGTTATAAAGGATTTTAGTTTTATATAATTTTCATTAAAAATCGATTTTTGATATGAAATAAGTGATCACAGATTAAGCTTATTTTCTCAAAATCGCAGTATTAGCGAGTTATAAAGGATTTTAGTTTTGATATGAATTTCATTAAAAATCGATTTTTGATATGAAATAATAGTGATCACAGATTAAGCTTATTTTCTCAAAATCGCAGTATTTAAGCGAGTTATAAAGGATTTTAGTTTTATATAAATTTCATTAAAAATCGATTTTTGATATGAAATATAAGTGATCACAGATTAAGCTTATTTTCTCAAATTCGCAGTATTTAAGGAGTTATAAAGGATTTTAGTTTATATAAATTTTCATTAAAAATCGATTTTGATATGAAAATATAGTGATCACAGATTAAGCTTATTTTCTCAAAATCGCAGATATTAAGGAGTTATAAAGGATTTTAGTTTTCATATAAATTTTCATATAAAAATCGATTTTTGTATGAAATATAAGTGATCACAGATTAAGCTTATTTTCTCAAAAAACGCAATATTAAGCGAGTTATAAAGGATTTTAGTTTTCATGAAATATTGACTTAAAAATCGATTTTGATATGAAATATAAGTGATCACAGATTTCGCTTATTTTCTCGAAATTCGCAGTATTTAAGGAGTTATAAAGGATTTTAGTTTTCATATGAAATTTTCTCTAAAAATCGATTTTTGATATGAAATATAAGTGATCACAGATTAAGCTTATTTTCTCAAAATCGCAGTATTAAGCGAGTTATAAGGATTTTAGTTTTCATATGAAATTTTCAATAAAAATCGATTTTTGATATGAAATATAAGTGATCACAGATTAAGCTTATTTTCTCGAAATTCGCAATATTAAGCGAGTTATAAAGGATTTTAGTTTTCATATAATTTTCATTAAAAATCGATTTTTGATATGAAATAAGTGATCACAGATTAAGCTTATTTTCTCGAAATTCGCAGTATTAAGCGAGTTATAAAGGATTTTAGTTTTATATGAAATTTTCATTTAAAAATCGATTTTTGATATGAAATAAGTGATCACAGATTAAGCTTATTTTCTCAAAATTCGCAGTATTAAGCGAGTTATAAGGATTTTAGTTTTCATATNCATTGAAATTTGACTAAAAGTCGATCTTTTGTTTGAAATACGAGTGATCACGAAATTCGCTTATTTTCTCAAAATAACCAATATTACAGCGAGTTATAAAGATTTTACTTTTCATTGAAATATTGACTTAAAAACCGAGTGTTGGGTTTACAATATAGTGATCACGAAATTCCGCTTATTTTCTCAAACAAAATCAATATTAAGCGAGTTTAAAGATTTTAGTTTTCATGAAATGTTGACTTAAAAAACGATCTTTTGATATGAAATACTGAGTGATCAACGAAATTCGCTTATTTCTCAAAAAACTCAATATTAAGCGAGTTATAAAGGATATCCGACTTTGATTGAAAATTTCTCAAAAAACGCAATATTAAGCGAGTTATAAGGGATTTTAGTTTTCGATGGAATTTTGAATAAAAAATCGATTTTTGTTATGAAATATAAGTGATCACGAAATACGCTTATTTTCTCAAAAAACGCAATATTAAGCGAGTTATAAGGGATTTTAGTTTTCGTTGGAATTTTGAATAAAAAATCGATTTTTGTTATGAAATATAAGTGATCACGAAATACGCTTATTTTCTCAAAAAACGCAATATTAAGCGAGTTATAAAGGGATTTTAGTTTTATACGGGATTCTTATTTATTTTTTGTTTTTGGCAAAAATCAATATTTGATGAGAGATATAAGTGATCAATATTGTATTGTCAGTGGAAGAATGTACTGATTGGTGAAAAAGAACTGCAGAAATTATTTTATAACCCACTGTCTTCATTGGTAGCATATTCTTATTTTGAAATATTTAGCTTAAAATTCATTCGCTTTTTTGGAAGTTGTTCATAATAACCTCTAAAAAAGCTTCTTTTACTATTGAAATAGTGAAATGTTCTTTTTTGGAAACTCTTGATTGTTTTTTGCTGGAATATTATTAAAATAACCAATAAGGGATTCTAATATAATTTAAACTTATTTACTGTAAGTATAGACCTTTAAATAATATAAATGTTCCTTTTCTTTATTTACTTTGAATAACTTTTAGATGTTTCCTCACTCCACTCACACAATAAGAAACATTTAACCTTAAACATAAATTGCCATTATGTTTCTAAAAATATTGTTAATACAATTTAAATTAACATTCGCATATGTGCAATCAACATTATATTTTTATCATAATAATCCTTTAATATTATATACTAATTATCTCTCTTTTTTTAATTTATACATATTTTTGTTATTCAATTTCCGGTCTTTAACATCCGTTTGTTTATGAAAATAAATTGCTCATTTTAAAAATAAAATGAAATAAATTTATTTTATTTATTTACTTTTTTTTGCGATGGCAAAACAAAGTTAAAATATACTTTACATAAATATTTATATTAAGTTCACAAGTTGTATTATGATGGTTAAATGCTGTGGTTCTTAACATTTAATGAGATATAATAATGAAATTTCTTTTATATACTATGAAGTGCAATAAAGATTTAATTTGTCAGATAAATTATCTATTCTAGAAATATTTTTGTTGCAAATTAGAATCAATTTGAAAATCATACAATTTAACGTATTCCTCGTGTATTTTTGGTGTTCACATTTAAGACTGATTTTTAGATCTTGATATTTTTCAAATTCAGAACCACTGACATTTGACATATACAAATAAATATATGTAGTATATGCATGTATTTGGATGAATTAAAGTTGTTAGTGTTAAATTTATGTTCAATATGTGTGAATAACAACAACTACTATTTTTGAATTATGCAAATATTAATTAAATACATTTTATTTTTATTTTTTCTTTTCAGTTTAGTCCATGAACGAGTTTCAATTTAAAATAAATTTTATTGTTTAACCAAAAACATTAATATTAAACAATGAAAATTAATTTCTGTGAGCTTTTGTATATAAATAAGAGCAAAACTATATACAATAAAATATTATTTTTAATTAGTGTTTAGTAAGTGTTAAATTTTAAAACAAAACAATTAATAGAAAATCAAAA
>MINK01188876.1:0-10979 GCA_001735545.1 Phormia regina | reverse complement strand
TTATAGTCTTCAATTGTAATATATGTTTTTAATAAATAAATTTAAAAAAATATATCATCTATTTATTTTTCCATCGTTCAGTACTTGTTTATAACTGATAATGTAAGTAGTTACTATTCACTTGAATAATAATGACTTCTGCAATATTTTGACATTAATAAGTTATTGAATAGCTTCAAAGTAATTAGTTCTTATAAAGACATCTAAGTAAGTGATTTTCTGAAATACCTACCAGTAATAATATATTGTAAGTAGTTGCCTCTAATGACATCACCATGTTAAAATAATGAGTTATTCTTCTAATGGGTATGTAGGTGAGAGCCATTATATTAGCTTCTTAGCTCATTACATGGCAAGCAAAGTTTTTGATGGGTCTCGTTAATATTTTGCAAATTTTAGAACTTTTCTAAAGAATTCTATTCTTTCATCCGTCTGCTCGTTAAAATATTTTTGCAAACTTGCCAATTCAAAATCTTTATTTATTTTTTTTATTCTATCAAGATATCGACTTCAAGTTTTTTTCAGTTTCCATAAAAATTCGGTGAGGTGCCTTATATTAGGCCTGTGGCCAATAGTAAATCGTTACTTTTACGAAGTTTAAATAAAATATGAAAACACCAAATATTACATTAAAACTATAAGTTTATGCGCTTTAGAGCGATTTCCGAAAGTGGACTTATATAAGAGCTATTATAAATTATGGATCAAACCTCACAAAATTTGAAAGTTTTGTGTTTAGTTATATAAAACTCATTTGTGTTGAATATTAACTTTATATGGATAATTTGTATGGGATTTGCAAACGTTTAAGTGATTTTCAGTAGAGAAATTTATATATGAGCTAATAAAAAATAATAGATCGAACTTGATAAAACTAGAGACAATGATTGAAACTTTTATAGAATTTCTTCGTACAGAATTTTATTAAAATATTGCTATATTTAAGGTATTTATGATAATTAAATCGACATTTGTATAGGAGCTGTGTGAAATACTGAACCGATCACAAACAATGTCAGTTGACTTTATCCTTGTATCAAAATATTAATTTTTTGCTAAATTTCATCAAAATATCTTTTAAATTGCGACCCGTACCTTGTTCAGAAGATTTACATAGACAGACTGTGAGCCAGCTAGCCGGACGGACGGACATCATTAAATCGACTTAGAAAGTGATTCTGAACAAACGCTTTACTTTAAGGTTTCGATACTTTTTCAGCACAAACACATAATATCTCAATCACTTAAGGTGGTGTAAGCTAATTACAGCTTTTCAGTTCTAACTCTACCTACTATATTGAGCACAAATAGCATGAATTACGTAAAATGATAAAATTATGATTGTTTACCCTTTTGTTGACTTGTGTTATTTTCTTTGATTTCATGTAGAAACTTTTCTTAAAGAAAATTTCTCATCCAAAAAGGCAAATAAATAGTTTAAATTACCTAAAATATATTTTGTGTGACCTTTAAAGTTTCTTAATATTTAAACAGATTTTGACGTAAACGATTTTATATAATTAAGCTTCATATAATTATAGAAATTTTCAATTTATACTTTTCCAAGAAAATTTTTAAAGAATTTATTAAAACTCAAAAGGTTAAGCATTTACAAAGTCAAACTTAATACACGGAAGTTGTTTGGTTTATAACCGAAAGACTGTATGAAATATAATTGATAATAGGGACATTTCATAACAAAGATTTTAAGACAACCATGTGCTTTTGTTGTCATAAGACAACCGTGTGCCTTTTGTTATTTTTTGAATAAAAAAAAAAACTCTTAACAATATTATTATATTACATTTCTTAAAGATTAACAAATTTGTTGCTCAACTTTAAAATTCAATTCTTATTATTACTTGGCAGCTTAAATAAATTCGCATTCTGACGTATTTTACAGTATTGTATTCATTTTTAAGTATGCTTAGAAACTCAATAGATGTCATATTTCCCCAAGGATATTTGACGGCATTTGTTGTACTTGTTGTCAGTAACATAAAAAAAAGTTTTTTTATGTACCACATTTCAATTGTGTTATGGAAAGTTTATATGGACTTTAAGGCTCATTGAATAATTTTTAAGCAAAAACTTTTGTAATACACTTTAACAAATATAAGGGAAAATGTATTTATTTTTTTTAGGGGGTGAAAATCCCCCAAAAAATGAGAAGTATATACTGAAAATTAATTCTAAAGCTTACTTTTTTTCCCAAAATTTTGGTTCTGATATTATCCTTTGTGATATAAGATCCAAATGAAAATAGCAATTTTTTAAATGTATTTATATATATTAGGGTGAACCCAAAATGAGAAGTATATACTGAAAATTTAATTCTAAGTTACTTTTTTCCAAAATTTTGGTTTGTGGACTGTAATTAGACACCAGCAGAATGGAATACGTATTTCTGTGCCGCTATACACTTCATCAGCATTCGTGGTGTCTTATCCATTTGGGTTTCGTTAAAACCTAAACAAAACAGTTTTTCCGTTTTCAAATTTTCGAGCTTGATTGAATTTAATTAACATTTTTAAAACCATATTTTCAATTATATACAAATGTTATTATATAAAAATGATTTGTACGAATTAAGCTTCAAAATATGCATGTTTTTGTAAGCTTTTCAATGATATATAATACTTTACACTTTTATGAAAAAACAATGAAATAAACTAAGTTTAAGTGAAATACTCACAAATTTTTACAAATTGAGGTATTTGTTTACCAATTTTAAGTAACACACAGAGAGCAATTTTGTTTTTGTTATTTACAATAACAACCCTGCGAAGAATTTGTGTGAATTGTATTACTGAATCGGTCTCTTAGTACTAGTTAAGTATCAATTGATACCTAACTCGCCACCAAAGTTGCAATTGAGAACCAGTTGACACAAAAACTCTTACTATTCAACAGTTGAGAGTAAATTTATAAGATGCTTGTTAAGTGCGTATCTAGCAACTCGCGCGAAATAACATTCAGGAGCTAAGTGATTAACGTTGAAGATTATAAAACAACATACTTTAGATGAGTACGATTCTGGGTGCCGTCGTCGACATTGACGAAAAAATATAAATAAAAAATAAACATAAATTAAAACAAAATAATGTTTAAAAAGTTAAAAACAAATTACCGCATTTTTATCAAATTTTTGTTATATTAATCGACACTGAACCTGTCCTCCAGGACCAGTACTGTGACCTATCCTGAGACCTATCCCAAAGGGCTAATTAGCCACCTCCAATGACAACCCCATGTAAAAGTGACAGGTTCTTCTCATATAAAATGGCAACTGGCAACTAGCCCTGAGAACCTGTCACGTGACTAGTTTTGAACCGGTTCTCATTACTCTAGGGAAATTACTCTCTGTGTGTGAGATATAGTAAACAAAGACAATTTTTAGCATAAGTTTTGTGGATATTTCAATTAAACTTAATTTATTTCGCTATTTGTTAAAAGAAATATGATGTACTATATATCAATTAAAAGCTTAGTATAAGAGTGCGTATTTTGAGGCTACATTTATAGAAATCCCTTATTTGTAATTAATTGAAATAATGTTCTTATAAAATTCAAACATTTAAAGGACCTATTTTCATATGGATCTAGCACACGAAAGCATTATGTTAGAACCAACATTTTTATTTTAGCTGCGATCTACAATACCTTGATTTTTCTCCATACAAACGGGACCAACCTAATATACATACATATATTTTTCTAAGAATCTTTGTCAGCTCTAAAGTATTGTATGCTATTGTATCTTAATTGTATCAATAGAAATTAAAACTGTTTCTAACAGTTGGCCAAAAATGAAAAATGAATATAAATATTTTAAAGTTTAAAAAGTGTCTTTTTATTTTTGTATAGCCGGAAATAAATAATTGGGTGTTAAGATTATTTATTTTATTATATTTATCTTATCATTATTCTATTATTTAAGATGTTGTAAGCAATTTAATATGTTTAAGTTACTGTACGGTCGTTTATATGTCAAACTAATGAAAATTCTTGGAAATTTCAATTAAATAGTGCCTAAAGTGACACGTTTAATTGTGGGGTGTTTGATTAATTTAAATAGAAATTTATTATAGAATATAACATTTATACTACAAGTTTAATTCAATGTCATATATTGGCTTTAATATTTTGTTGCTACTTGATATACATTTATATATGTGTATCTATGTGTAGGTAGTTAATATTTAGTTAAACTATAGATATCAGTTGCTAATGTCCTTTGGGTATGAATATAATTTTATGAATGCTTCCTTTTGGTTAGGATGCTTTTTGTCTGTGAATTTTGAAATGATAACTAAATTCATTAAAATTACATGCTAATTGTTAATATAAAAGATAAATATGTAAATTATTTTAATAGAATATAAACACTACGTCAAAATAAAATGACATTCTGACAACATGTATGTAAATATTCCATTACAAAATTACACAAGAAAATTTCAAAGGACAATTAAAATTTTGTTATTTTTTTATTTATTATTATACAGGAAACATTTTAGAACATGTTCTAAAATCATTAGTTCTAGATCTTGTACAGTTGCAAACACTTAAGATACTTTAATAACATCCTTAGAAGTAGTGTTTTTTTAAACTAATTCTAGAACTTGTGATTCTAAATTCAATTTAGTGAATAATTTAACAACTAATTTTGTATGATTTCTACATCACTTCTGTGAACATATTTTTGGCTTCCAAATAACAACCATAAAATATTTAAAACGTTGAAAAAAATTTAAAAACTTAATAAAAAAACAAAAAATGACATTTACGAAATGACTCGTTAGTACACAAATAGAACTTATATGAAAGCTATGGTGAATTAATGGGCCAATCATGATCACATTCAATAGACTTCGCTCTTTTGTAAAAAAAAACATCATATGTTCCAGACTAAATCAAATTATCTTTAAAATTGTGACCTTTACTTTGCGCACAAGCTTTACATGGCCAGCCGACTAGACAGAAGGACGGACATGATTAAATCGACTCAGAAAAAGTTTCTGAGGCAAATGATATATTTTAAGGTGGGAGTAAGAAGACTTTGTTACAATATGCACGGTGAACAGGGGCCAAAATGAAAATAAATGATAATAAGTCTGGAACTTTGAAACCACAGATCCGTTTTAGAAGAACATCAGTAGAGGAGGCATTAGGCTTTCAGAATTTTGTTAGATAGAGTCTGTAGCTGCAGCACGGACGCCGCTACAGTGGACCAAAGATGATCACTTCGAGGGTGAAAAAAAGCCTATGATATTGTGCTGGATTGATTTGTGACGGTGATTTGGATTAGAGTTAGTGTTTAAATGTTTTTGATAGTGTGAATAGGGCAAAG
Source organism: Phormia regina (assembly GCA_001735545.1). Lineage (NCBI taxonomy): Eukaryota > Metazoa > Arthropoda > Insecta > Diptera > Calliphoridae > Phormia > Phormia regina. Next base: position 5,626 of record MINK01188876.1, on the reverse strand, counting down.
GCATTGTGTGATGGACGTGCGAAAGGTATTGGAATAATGATGGTTGATTGTGTTGATTTACTACTATCGGGGTTGATAACTATTACAAATATTAACCGATTTTAAATATTTTTAAATTATTGAATTTTTCTAAGGTAAAAAGTGTTTATTTTGCTAAATTATCTGGTGTGGTTTCAAAGATATTTATCTTAAAAAATAAATTTCTCATTTTTTCATCTTGACTTCATTGCGATTTTGACTATAACTTTTAAAACAAAATTTCTCATTTTTTTTTAATATTTTAAAATTCTCTACAATCTTCTAAATTAAACTAATAAAAAAGTTTTTTGTTATTTCAAAACATGGAATTTAAATTGCAATTTTTTACCAAAAAAGTAACTATATATTTAATTTAAATAAATATATAAATTTTGTTAAAAAAGTTTATTATTTTTTGGCATTTTTTTTTGAAAGACGGGACCCCAAGAAAACGTTTAAACGTTGTTATAAAAAGATCTGAGCGTTCACCCTACATCCAGCAATGATCAAAAATGATAAATTTTGGTTGAGAAATTGAAATTTTTTAGTCTGTAAAAAAAATGTATTGTTGTTTTTGGTACTTCTGTGAATTAAACTATAAAGATTAACATTTTTTAAAAGGTTTCAAAAAGTTATGAAAAACTTTGACATTTGAAAATATATAGTAAAATTATAGATTTGTTCCTAGTTTTAACATTTATCAATTTTCCATTAAATATTTAATATTATGTGCAAAAAGTCACGTTGATATCTATTAGAATTTATTCAATCTAAAAGTTTTGAAATATGTTTATGTAAACATAATTTGTATTTGTTCGTTTTATTTTAAGAGAAGTGTACTAAAACATAATATAATAAGACTATTTTGCGTTTGCAATGTTTCATGTAAATAAATTAGATATTAGAAAAAAGTAACAAATTGTAAAATCTGCCTTTTTTTCATGTTGCTTTTTATACGGCTATACCGCACTTTCTTATTTCACAAATTCTTGTATCTTCTTTTAAACTATATATTGCGGTCTTAAAGTTTCAGACTTGTTACCATTTATTTTGCTTTTGTCAACACTGTGGGGTGTTGGAACTGACACCGTATCACAAATAGTCAAATAGCTCATAGACTAGCTAGCTACCCCTCTCCAGTGTCTGCTTATTTCCAAAGCTATCTAACTAAACAAAATAATGTTCAGATTATACTCAATTTTATTAGGTTTCGTACTTTTGGACACATTAGTACTAATACAAAATTTCAAAAAGATTCCTTTTAAATGGAAGCTTGTACTTTGTCCACAAGGTTTTGTTATATTGATGAACAGCCTGTAAAAAAGAAAGGAAGATGATCTTTCAATCAATTCAGGGGGGCGAATTCGATTATTGTTTGCATATTACAAAAAGCATAAAAGCGTAGTACCATAACTTCTTGAGGTGATATATGATATTAGAATAAATAATCTTTTGAATTATTCCACTCTTACAAATATCTCAATTAAAAGTAGAAAAAACTGTTTTTATAAAGAAAACAGCAGTTACATGAGAGAGTTATAACTTATAAAATACTAAACAGATTTTAATTAAATTTAAAATAATTATTAAATTTTTATTGCTTTTTAAAAGAAGTTTTTGTTTATATATGGAGTGAGATACATACATAATATTCCATAACTTGGAAACGGTTGATCTTACACAGAAAAAATTATTGCCAACTTTTTCACAATTAACTCAATTGTTTAAATTTAATAAATATGTTCAAGAAAAAAAAAAATTTTTTTTTGGTGTAATTTTTAATTTTTAATTCATTCAATAATCTACTTGATTGATTTAATTAATTTATTAATTGGGAATTTTTTTCTTTTTTTTTTTCTGTTTTGTATTTTTTATAGTTTTTAGTAATTGATATAATAATTTTGGTGAGAGGGGCAAATTTGAGCAAGTTTTTAATAAAATGAATTATTTTCAAATATATTTGTTAATTGGTGACTTTTTTCTGTGTATAGCTTTCATTATTTTTATTATCATTTGACAATCTAGCACAGATCACAGAAATATATAATTTTTATGTTTTAAAGCATTTTTGGGACACCTTTTTTGTACTCTCCACTGGTCCATACTATGCATAATTTTGAAAATCGATCACTCTTGGTGCTAAAACTATGGTACCACTCCAGAGCATTGTTACCGTAGTGACTTGATACCAAATGGGTTCAAAAATATGTGGTCCTTTTTTCTTATCGAACTATGTTTCCTTCCCATCAATAGCCAAATTCTCCTGATACTGTTAATAACATTAGAAATGGTTTTACGATTTTGTGGCCATTTATTTGTAAGACCTATTTGGATTTTTTTATAATTTGAGGACAAACATCTTTTTCGTCAATTATTTTGATATAAATAAGGACAAATTAACATGGTTTTTATTAAAATTATTAAGTGAAGTATTTTTCCATGATAACTAAATAAAAAAAAAAAAATGTTGAATTTTGATTCCGAAAAAAGTTATGAGGCAAAATGTGGGTTAAGATTTTTTCGATCACACTCCTTATATTATGATCATAAAGTTTTACAAGTCTCTCAATTAAAAATGGAAATAGCTGTTTTAAATTGAATTGAGGGAGTTGTATGAACTTCCAGATTTTATTCAAAAAAATTATTAAATTTACATTGCATTTTAAAACTATTTTTTACACATTTTATCCATAAACTGTATTTTGAATTTAAAATTGGTTTGTGAATACCATAGTAAGACTTCAATTTTATTTAAGCGAAATAAAAATTTCCAAAATCCACTTTTTAGTATTTTTGTTTTCATTGTGCCTTCTACCACTTTTTCAACCTGTCTTGTGCCAAAATTTTTAACAACATACAATTTTGAACATGTAAAGTACCCAACAAAACCAACAATTTATATAAAAAAAACAATAAACTAAGCAACCAACAACTATAAACTAACAAATGCTCATATTTTAATTTCATTTTAGCCTGATGATATGTATGTTGGGCTGCTGTCATTGTGCCAACAATAAACTTGGAAAAGTACACGACTGAAAAGCAGATATAACAAACAGTTAAAGCCACTAGTGCGACAATATAAAATTGTGTGCAACTTTAAAACAAAAAAAAGTGGGAGACTAAAAAAGTAACGTGGAAAAAAGTAAGAAGACAACATAACGCAATACAATTTACAGCGACAAAATTTCTATGAAGCGAATAACAAATCAACCTAGAAAAATTATTATTATAGCAACAACAACAACAATAAGAAAAACTACAAGAAACAGTAACAAGAGACAACGATTAAATGAAAAAACAACAGCAGACAAGAAAAATATTGCCAACACAACTACTACAACAACAACCAGAAATAAAACAACAGTCAACAATAACAACAATAGCAGCAGCAGCAGAAAAAGCAGCACTAAAACAAGTCCAATTACGAGTCGTGCAGCGGTGGCTAAAATTGTCAACGTGACTGATGTGAGCATAGAAGTGATAAAGGCTCAGAGGAAAACATGAAAAACAAGAGCAATAAAATACAGCTTAAACAACAGCAACAGCAACAACATCATCAACCTCAGCTACAATATAAAATAAAAACGGAACAATTTGAGAGTATAAGACGAAAAAAGAAAAGAAAATTCCCCATTAAAGAGCAACAGCACGACCAGCAACATACTTGGAGACTATTTGTCAAAAGAAAACAATCGGTACAGCAACAACGACAAGTACAGCAACAGTGTCAGCAGGAGCAACAACAACAACAACATACTCTAGAATTGTTTAGATTTGTACAGTTTTTATCATTTTTCAAAAATAATTCAACGTTATTATTGCTGGGCCAGTTGATTCTTTTCATTTTTCTCTGTAACATGCCGACACAAGCCACAGCAGATTGGCTAATGGATTGCGGTGACTGTCACTGCAAATGGAATTCGGGCAAAAAGACAGCAGATTGTAAAAATTTAACACTCACCGCTGTACCCGAAAACCTCAGCAATGAAGTACAAGTGTTAGACTTGTCTTTAAATCGTATTGTGTATTTGGAGGAAAACTCCTTTCTAAATGCTGACCTGACAAATCTACACAAATTGTATATACGCAATAGTACTTTGCAGCATATAGATCCCAGAAGTTTTACACAATTGGAAATATTAATCGAATTGGATTTGTCCAATAATATGTTGCATGTACTGCAGGCCAATCTGTTTGCTCGTCTGGTCAAGGTGAGAGCTATAATTTTGAATGGCAATCAGCTGGAGACATTGGGGGATGGCATATTTCAAAATCTCAAATACCTGCATAAGGTGGAGTTAAAGGACAACCGTTTGGTTAAAATAGCCACTCAGGTGTTTGTAAATGTGCCGTTGCTGTCGCAAATCTATTTGAATAATAATCGTTTGAGTTTTTTACGCAAAGAGAGTTTTGAGTCTGTTAAACGTTTGACGGCGTTATCGTTGGATGGTAATCCCTGGAACTGCACATGTGAGTTACAAATCTTCCGTGACTTTGTGCTACGACGTAACCTTTATACCCCGCCCACCGCCTGTTACTATCCCAGTTCTTTGAGAGGCATGCTTTGGATAGAAGATCAACCTGAAGCTTTTGCCTGTAAGCCACGTATCATTTTCCCCGCCAAAGGAGCTTCCATTAATACCTCCAAAGAGAATGTAACTCTAGTGTGTAGGGTACATGCTTCGGCCAATACTCACATCTCCTGGGATTATGGCAGCAAGTCTATGTACAAGACTGGCACCAGCCAATTAGCACCTCCACCCCAACAACAATTGCAACAAAGAATACACATACAAATCATACAGGATGATATGTCCAAGGAAAAAGAGTTTGGTCGCAATGTCTACATATCACGTTTAACCATCATGGGAGCAGAAAAGTCTGATGAAGGCACTTACACTTGCATTGCCGAAAATGCCGGTGGTAAAGATAGCGTACAAATGACTTTACTCATACAAAAAGCGGGAGCTCGTGATATGTTGCAGGGTAACTTGGCAGCCGTCATATCCCTAATGGCTTTGGGTCTCCTAAGTGTATCGGTATTTTTGGCCATGGTTACTTGTTGTATATACAAACGTTTCATAGCCTCCGCCTCCGCTCATCAGCATCGTCATCATCATCTTGACTTAAGCGGCAATGATCCCCTAACCGCCCATGGCACTGTAGTGGCTAATCATGGTACAACCACTGTGGCCGGTAATACAGATGTTATGTTGGGTGTTGTCGATGATACATTGAAATATAAAAAACACCATCATCATCTGCAACAGACTACCATAAATGGGGGAACAACTTTGATTAAGGATAAATATAGTGAACTTATAAAACACAATGGTGGTGGAGGTATGGGATTAGGTGGTGGTGGTGGCGATAGTGTTGGCTCAGGTAATTCACCTTTGATGGAACAAGATGGTAGTAGTGGTGGTGGCGGTGGCAACGGTGGTAGTGGTATTATGGGTGGTAAAATGAACTGTGATGTACAATTGGGTCATATGGAAAAGAAATATTACGAGCATAGCAATGATGGTAAGTTGAATATAAATAACTGAAAGTTTTATTAGTATCTATTTATATATGAAAGTGAAATTAATATTTATATTTTTTT
>MINK01188875.1:0-17008 GCA_001735545.1 Phormia regina | reverse complement strand
TCAAATCACATAAATTTAAATATTCCCATAAAATTAAAATGAATATTTTTTTTTTTTTTGCATTTAAATTTTTTTCTCTTACAAAAAATGTAGTTTTCATATTATATTTATTATGCTAATAAATTTTTAAATTTCTTAGAAATGTAATAAAACAATATTACAACAAATAACTGTATGTTTGTATATGTATGAACATTTGTCCATAGTTGTTGTTTTATTTTACAACAAAACAATTACATTTTACCACGACATGCTATTGTTTTAAAATGTTTATGGAGAGGGAATAAAAAAAAGCTTTTTTTTTTTGAAAATCTCCACAAAAACTAACAATTTTCCAAAATAATTTTTATTTTATTTTTTTTTTTTTTTTCAAATGCATTATTGTTGTAGTTATTTGTTGTTTTATTCTGTACACAATATTATAAAGTGAGGGGTTTTAACAAAATAAAAAAATGTTTTTTCTACAAATATTGTTGCTGCTACTTTATAACTATTTTCGTTGTAAGTTGAATGTAATTGTAATAATTTTTTTAGCTGCTGTTGTTACTTTGTTGTAAAAATAATTGCGTGTTTTAATATAAAAATCTGAAAATATGTTTTTTTTTTCAAACTTTTTTTTTTTTATAAATCTAAAGAAAAACAATGGCTTTTGTATAAAATCGAAAAAGAAACAAAAACAAAACTTAAATAATGGAAATAAAAAAATTACGCAATCCGTCAACCATGGCAATCAAAAGACAAGAAACAATGACGTTGTTGCATGGTTTTATTTTATTTATTTTTATATTTTTATTTTTTTTATATTTATTAAGAAAAAATAGTTTTAAATGAATATGCGTGCTGTTTCACTTACAAACATTAAAGAAAACTTTAAGTTTATGAGAATTTTTTTCCTTTTTTGAAATAACATTTCTGCTTCAAAAATCAGTCAACTTTGTAATAGGAATAAAAGAACACATTTTAAAACTTCATTTACGTTTAATTATATATATATATTTTTTTTCAATTTCAAAAAAATCTACCTCTTGAAAGTTTTATTAAATTTTACAACCAAAGAAAAATCGCTCATATACGTGTTGGAAACGATACCATTCAGTATCAATAGTGTATCAGCCCCATATGTGTAGGTGTTCGCATTAAATACTGCTTTTTTAAATCATTAACTAATATTGATACCGATAGGCTTCAAGTTGTCACCACTTAGGTATTGAATTATATGTTTATTATTTTATATATTAAAAATTTGTAGTAGATAGGTTATCAAAAATTCAATACCACAATTGTCAATGTGACCATAACCGTTATGGGTTTTAAATCGAAAATTTTTTTCCTTAGTGTCCATATATCCTTAGAAATTTATTCCCTAAATTGTGCTCAAAATAATAATTTTAATGATGAAAAGTACTTTTAAATATATTTTTAATTTATTATTTAAATTTATTACAAAGAAAAGTATAAATAAATATTATCTTTTATCTATATATTCTTTCTGTATTTAATATTCATTTTAATATTTAAAGTTCATTTATTTTCAATTGTTTTAATATATTGGAATTCCCTTAAAAATAAAATTCCCTCTCAATGGGAATATTTTGGGGTTTTAAACATGAATATGCATGATATGAAAACAATTTAATTTTTTTTCTAAAACAATAAATATGATGACAAAATGTCAGTGTAATTGTTTGTTGTTTTTTTTTTCAAAAAAAAATTTCATGGTTTAGTGATTTTAATTTTTTTTTTTTATAAATAAATTTAACTTTTCATTATTGTTATTATTTTCACAAAATAAAATACAAAACAAATATAAGTGTCTCTGCTATTTCATTTTGAATAAATTCAACAAACTGTAACCGTCACGTGAAATTTTAGAAAAAAAAAATACTTAAAAAAAATAGTTTTAAAATAATAGAATTTAATATAATATTTAATGGAAAATTATTATAAATATAAATTAATATTAACAAAAATGTTTCTCAAACTTACGAAAAAAAAAAATTTACTTCCTTAATTGGCTTCATATTATAAAATAATCCCCTCCTTAGTTCCTTAGTGTCTTCAAAACGTTCTAAAAGTACTTGTATTACTAAATAGCTAAACATGTTTGTTTGACATTAAGAGTACACATTTTTTTTAAATAATGATGCTTTGATTTTATTTTCTCTTTTTGCAAAGGATTCATATTGCATTTTATGAGGGTTGCAAAAGTTATATACATTCATACATACAATGTAGCAAGTAACAGGTTTTTGTTGCTTATATTTGTATATATTTGATACTTTTTGTTGCCAATTAGTATTTGAAACTTCATTTATATTAACAAAATTGATTAGAGAAATGTTGTGTTTTTTTTTCATTTTCCAGTAAAAGAAAGAGTAATAAAAAAGTTTTAAAATATGAAGCTTAATTATTTGATGAAATTATTTTCTTAGAACTTAAAATTGATTGTTAAAGTCTAAAATTGAATTTGAAGATTAAGAAATTGTATTTGCGATCGTAAGAAAATTATATTTATATCACAATTAAAATATATAGATCGACAGTCTTAAAATTCACATTTTATATATAAATATGTTTTGCATAACTCCCCTGCTTCTTTAATAAATGATCAAGAAATTATCTATCTATATAATTAATAGGCAAACACATTTTTCGTAATCCCTTTTACAGCCACACTAAATAACCGATTTTAATAAAAATATACTATCAGAAAGATATTTTCTCTTAGATGTGCAGAATATAAATTTAATAAAAATCCGTTTAGTATTTAAGAAGTTATAAACGGTTAAAATTACTACTAATACATATACCAACACTAACAACCCAGCAGGAAAATATGTTAGTGCTTCCTCCCAACAGGCCTTTTTAAATGCCTCCGAACAAATTTTAAATACATTACTGTGTGCCTTCTGGAAAATTTCCTTAAAAAATGTCTGGACTTCCTTTAAAAAAATTCCATACTAATTGTTGCTTCCATTTCATTAGATGCAAAATAGAAGGTGTCACTCACCTACTAACTTTCTCATTATATGCTGATCTATCTATCTGATCTATGCTTCTATCTTATCTATCTATCTAATCTATCTATCTATTCTATCTATCTATCTTATGCTGATCTAATCTATCTATCTATCTATGGCTATATCTATCTATCTATTTATCTATCTATCTATCTATCTATCTATCTTCTATCTATCTATCTATTATCTATCTATGCTATCTATCTATCTATCTATGCTATCTATCTATAATTGATTAATAGGCAAACACATTTTTCGTAATCTATTTTACGGCCACAGCAAACAACCGATTTTAATAAGTTAATATACTATTAAAAAAGATATTTTGTCATAGATGTGCAGAATAATAGAGTTTGAATTAGAAAATGCCGTTTAGTATTTAAAGAAGTTGGTAAGCGTTTAAAAATTACTACTGAAACCAGTATAACAACTACAACCGCAAGCGAGGAAAATATATTAGTGCGCTTCCTCCCGAACAATGCCCTTTTTAAATGCCTCCGAACAAATTTTAAACACATTCCTTTGTGGGCCTTCTGGAAAATTTCCTTAAAGAATCGCCTGGGAGTTCCCGCTTTAAGAAAAAACGTTCCGCGGTAGCGTCGCATTTCCGCTTCTTTCCATTATAGGATGAAATAATAAAAGGTGTCAACTCAAACTAACTTACTTTTTCATTACGAACAGGACAACTTTTTCTGTATGTATACAGACCGGGGTTTTTTGTCAGGACCTAACAATATTGGCAGAAAAATGTTCAGAAAACAATAATATGTTAGCATCTGGGCAATCGTGGTAACACATAACATTGGCAGATTAATTGTCTGAACATTTTGTAATTGTCAGCTGTGCGAAATTTATGGCATCCTGACAATGGCGTCAGATAAATCATTCTATACTTTTAAACTACAAAAGAGTAAATGAAAATTTTTAATTAAAAAAAAATGGATACGTGATATAGCAGTGCGGGCATAAGCAAATGGTTGAGGGCTAACTATTTCCGTCATATAAGAGCAATTCGTTATAGAACAGAAAAATTTGCACATTTGCCGCCAGATTTCGCTTGCCTCTCGAAATTGAACATCATAGTAATCTGCTTAACTAAGTGTATTGCGAGTATGGGTTATGTTTATTAACTCTTTATAAAAAGTAATAAATGATCTTTTAGATAAGCGTATCAGTCTCTCTGAAGATAATAAGGCCAACAACTTTTATTATTACTTAGTACTTTAGTAATATTTATAATGAATATCTAGAAACACTCTTTTAAGTTGTATGTCACTACTAACATTTCATTCTTTAAACTATCTTTTATGATAATTGGTAATTCTACTCTAGCTTTTTTCTTATAATGAGGTTACATTGCTTGGCCTGTTCTTTAATAAAACAAACTTAATATCTTACCGACTCAGTTTTATTTTATGAAAATATTTGTCATCTGAGAAAGATCTTTTTTCTGTTTTGCCATGATCATAGTTAAAGTTAAATATCATTTATCAATGATGCTTAGTGTTGTGTTTTCATAAAAACCATTTAAAATATTTTTGTACACTAACTCTGTCAATTTGACTTATCAGCATACTCAGTTATTTAATATAAAACGACAGTCCGTCAGCGTGGCCATAATTTGTGGGGCTGTTATTGTGTGAGGCATTACTAAATACAAAATTTATTTATACGAACCTAAAAAAAATTAATGATTTTTTTGGCAATTTGTTTGCTTACCATTTAAATTGAGTTGTGCTACAGTTTTTTTTTTATCTTAAAATCGTTTATGAAAACTTTAGCAAGTTTTTTTTTTTTTTTGTTGAAAAGCGTTAAGAGAAAAAATCTAGCTTTAAAAAAAACTGGTAAAGCTGACACATGCTCTTCGATGATGTGAGGTTGTGTTTTGTGATTAATTCTTGAATTAAAAGGAAATTGCAAAATCTTTCCCGAAAAATAAAAAAAAAATATATATTGAGAAAGGTAACCACAAGAAAAATTTTAAAATTAAAAAATGTAGTTTAGCGAAAAAAAAAATATTACAATTGCTAAATATATTAAAGAAAAATTAGGTGAATAATTTTTAGCAAAAGATTAGATAACTAGAGACATAAAGTATTGTACATATTGGTTTTCAGAAATTAAATAAGAAAGCTTTTACTTTTAGTTATCGGCTATTTGGCTGCACTAAAATTTAGGTCGCATCTCTGATTTCCTTTCTAGTGGTACGGCAAAATTGTGTTGCTAAGGAGATGTGTATTTGTTAAAGTAATTAATTTAAACTAAAATTACTTTTAAAATATTTCTCTGAACGGCATATATTATATTAAAAAGATTTTAGAAAAATATAAAAATCTTTGTTAAGCGTATTTCTTTTTTATAAAAATAATGTCAGGGAATATAGTCATTATTAGACGATGTGAAAATTGTTTTATTTTTAGCAGCTCAAAAGGATATTACTAAGCAGTCTTTTAGTATTTTCTAAAGAAATTAAAATAGAAGGAATAGGATTAGTGTTAACCAAAATTTTTACTAATAGAGATTGAAAGATTGTATCTAATTTCTGACATCTCGTAAAATCGTTTACTATTCTTTAATGCAGTACGATAATTAACAACATCAGCAATCTAAACTCGCGTACATTAGCACTCAAAATTCTTGAGTGATTTAACTGTAATCTAATGACATTTTTAAAAAAAAAAATTATTATTGATTTCTCACATCCTTCTTCGTAGTTATTTTCAAAAAAAACACACGTTTATATTTTTTGTTTAAAATAAAAAACTTTTGCGATCTTTTCTGTTACGCGATAATCAATAATTTATAAATTTATTATTTAAACCGCTAAAAAGCAAAAAAACAGCACAACTAAACTTAAAAGACGATACAACAAACAATACCACGAGCTTAATATATTTAACAAGGTAAAAGTGGGTAAAAACTCTCGCAGTGAAACGCAACAAGCCAATCAATTCCTTGTTAAATTCAATTCGAACTGCAGCATTACTACTAAGTGGAGGATTTTCAAAAAGTCAGCAAAAAAAAGTAGGCCTTGTACCCGAAAATAATGTGTGTGTGTTTGGCGTAAAATTTTGTTTTGGTTCTTATGTGTTTAAAAAATTTTGCTTCTGCTTCGGGCCCCTTAAAGCTGTTGTTGGTTGTTTTGTCAAGTACTCCTGATGCGATTTTTAATCGATCGAATATTGTTTTTCTCTTTCGCTTTTTTTTCATATCCCATAGAGGTGGGCGATTCTTGTTTTTTTTTATAAGATATTTCGTTCTGTTTTTCAGTCTTCATAAGGGCTTTAAGTTAGCTTTTATATAAAACGACAGTATACTGGCAATCGATATAAACACTATCAGAAATTTAAACTCAATAGCACCAACTTTGTGTTTGGGCTTTTCCCCTGTTGATTTCTTTCCTTTTAAAAGGCAAGACAGTCAGGAATTTTCAATTGAATCATGTTAGAGTGTTTGACGTGTTACGCCACAGAAAAAAAATTGTTGTGACGATCAAAATTTTTTCTTACAATTAAAAGAAACTCTTATTACCAAATTTACTAAAAAATAGATAGAAAAATTAAAAAAAACGAAACAAAATTATTTAAAAAATTCCAAAATAAAAACTGAATCTTCATTATTGTACAGGACGGGCAGGAATTTTAAACTGAAAACTTTGAGATAGGCAAAAATGCTTCTTTGTTGGACAAGCAATTTGGTAAATATTAAAATTAACAAAATTATTTTAGATATGTTTAAGAGACTAAAAAGTCGTATTTAAATGTTTTCTTTTATAGTGTTTTTGATGATAAAATCGCCTTATAACTTTGTCATTTTAAAAAGATTTTTGCTTGAATGTTCAAAAACAACCTTTTCGTCATACTGGGCAATCGAAATATATAAAACAAAATTTGTTTCTAAAATAAATCTTCCTGAACTTAAAAGAATTTCATCTTCACATAACAAAGGGACGTAGTTTTTTTAAATCATTCAGCTAATACAAACCCGACCAGGAAAGATATATCGTTCAAGCCCCGGCCATATGATACCCTAACACCACTTGTAATACATTATAATTTAGGGCGGGGATCTTTTATTAGACTTCCAGCCAAATGTGGGATAATATTCATTTAAGTGTAAAAATAAAACATAAAGAATACAGAATATTGCATCGATGCCTGATCATCTAAATATGAATTTATTGCACTTTAGGGTGGATTCCCGAAAGAATGGCGCTTATAATGGGAGCTATGGTAAATGGTTAACGGATCGATCTTTAGTTAAATTTTAGTAGAATCATTTATGTTTAATATAAAGACTTATTAAACATATAACTTGAAACTCAACTTTTAATGGATTTTAAATGCCGATAAAGTGATTTTGTTGAAAAGGGGTCAGTACGGGAGCTATGGTCCAAGCTATGAACCGTATTTCTGAAAATTGGCACACAGATTTAAGCTTATATAAACTTATATGTGCCAAAATTTCATTAAAATAATTGTGCTGTATTGTAAGGTATTTGTGATCGTAAAACTCTTTTCCGGGAAGGACATTGTATGGGGCAAAGTCGAAATAATGGACCGATCATAACCAATTTCAAATAGGCTTCGTCCCCTGGAACTATTAGAAACTAGTTTGTGCAATTTCTTTAATTTTTGTTCAACCTGTAGTTTGATTTTAAGAGTTTACATGGACGGACAGACGGTCATTGGGACAGAGCGGACATCATAAATCGAACTCAGTGTTTAAGCTCGATTGGTATAAATTAAGGTGGGATCTTAGACCAATATTTTTTGGGTGTTACAAACATCAGCACAAAACGCATAATACACTCCGCCACCTATGATGGTGTAGGGTATAGATTTTATTGACATAAGGATATGAAGCTTAAAAAAAGACCTCAATTGGAAAAAAATACTCAAAACGGCACACGTACAACAATTGTTTTTGTTTTCAATGAAATTTTGTTACTAACACATTCTAGACTCATGGTTTTTTTTGACAATGCGACTTAAGGTTTTTTGACAACATGAACTTCAGTATCTATGTTATAATCTATGGTGTAGGGTTATAAATATTCAAAAAAATTTAAATAATAATATTGTAATCAATTTTGATTTGAAGAGCAAAATTATTTATAAAGTATAAGTAAACAAAAAAGTTTTTTTAACAAATTTTTGCCCCATTAAATTTAGAACAATTGGCTTACAAGTTTGTTTTATTTCATATAAAAAATATTCAAAATGATTTAAATATTTTAAAATATATTTTGAATCAATTATGTATTAAAAAAATTTAAATATTTCATTACAGCTAAGTAAAGAAAGGACATCAATATAATATAATTTTTTTTATATAAAAAATGAAACATATTTTTCATCTTAAATTTCCCCTACTCAATTATTTTTCTCAGTGTATTATTTATCTTTAAAAACTGTCAACCTTGTCATTTTGTGTGTATATGTGTTTGTGTCAAAAAATTATTAGTTGCATCACAAATTGCAAACCATTTATTAAGAAAATAATTATTTACTACTGGCATTTAGCAGCATTCAAAGTTCTGTTTACTGTTCTCTCTCTTATTTTTTTCTTTTTTTTGGCAACAAGTGATCCTAATTGAATAATTACAATAATTTGAACAACATATACAAAATAATATGCGCTACCTTAAAAGCTCAAAATGAAGATCACACTAATACCAAACACAACCAGACTTTTTGCTTTTAAACCTCTTGAATAAAAAGTTATAAGTATAACTTTGAAAAGCTTAACTGTTTTTAAAAAGCAAAAGGCAGCGTGTGAACTTTTCAACAAGTTAAGGAAAAGAACTACAACAACAACAAAAAATTCTGTTTGTACTTTTTAACCTCGAAAAAAGTATATATGATTAAACTGCGTGTTTATGAGCTTTTATCGGCATTTTGTGATCTTATTTTAAAATCATGTTTCTTCTTCTTCAGCTGGCTGCATGTTTATGAAGTAAAAATCCTTTTTTTTCAATATTTTTTTTTTTTTTTTTTNNAAAAATCCTTTTTTTTCAATATTTTTTTTTTTTTTTATTTTTCTTTTTTCAATATTAAACAACTTTTTAGATGAACTGACAAAACGGCGCTTCATTGCATTGAAAACTTTACTAAAACTTGTATTTGAGATTTTTTTGTTTTAGAATTTTAAACTTAAATATGTTTGTGTTAAAGCGTTCTTTATCCACAGACGCATCGCCCACGGTTTACTCCCCCCTTTTGAAAAATGTTTATATAATATGTTTGTATGTTGTTGTAAGTTTTCACTCAAATTTCAGACAGCAAGCCAACATATAAAACATACAACCAGTCAGTCAGTTTAATATTTTGTGGGTTTTTTAAAACAAAAAAAAAAAGCTTTTTAGTTTTAAATTTTATAACCAAGAATTTTTAATTTTTTGAGAATTATAAAACAGAAACCTTAAGCTTAAACAGCTTGAATCTAGAAAAATGTATTATGAAAAGTTTTAAGTTTAGGTGGACTTTAAATAAAAAAGTGGTTTTTGAACCCCTTGTGGATATTTTTTGGTTGAAAATAAAAAGCGACTTTTTAATTCTTTAGAAAATAACAAATAAATTAAAACACTGATATTTCAGCTGAATGTTTAGCCTATTGTAAATACACCCTTTTAGGGTTTAAGATGCCCGCGGTTTTGAACCCCCTTAAAAAAATGTTTTGCTTTAAATCCAAAGCTTTTCTTGAGCTATTCATAAATTATTTAATGTTTTTATAGCGAAGATGACTCTTGAAGACAGACAAAAGCTTTAAACGAAAGTTCAGGGGTAGAGAACCATTCTGTATTTTAAAAATCCACAACAAGGACACATACACACCAATACATTTACATGCTCTCATTGTGCTGATCATTGTTTTAGAATATTAGCTCATTTGCTAAAATATTACTTGATTTCAAAAGACAGACGTATGGACAGACATTATGAAAACAATATTTGGTAAGAAAACTTAAAAAGGAAAATAGCCTAAGATATCTTAATAAAAATTATTTAAATTTATCATTTAAAAATAAGTCATTCCTAAAGAATTATTTTTAATAAAACGATCCATTACAATTGCCTTTAAATATTTTTATATTTTTGTAAATTTAAGTTTTAAAAGCCAGACGGAAGGACAGACGTTGTCAAATCAGATTTTTATAAGAAAAGTTAAAAAGATATACAAGAACATCACTTATTGATTTGTTAAAAGTAAATTTATTAAAAAATTATGTACAATTATTTTAAAATTTTAAAAAATATACTAATAATATGATTAAGGTTCCTAAGTTATGTTACATACTTTTGAAACTTAAATACATTAGGCAGACGGAAGGACGGACACGACAAAAATACATTTAATAGCAACAAATTAAAAATAAAACTTGGAAATCATAGCATAATAGGATAGTAACTCAAATATAAGTATTTCTGGAAATTTTTTTATGACATATTGATGTATCATTTTCATTTCCCCAAATTTTGAGAGATTCTGGTAAATTTAATTTTTAAAAGCTAGACGGAAGGACAGACATTGAAAAATAAAGATTTTTTAAGAAGAATTTAAAAAATATATAAGAAAATTATATTTTGGTTTATTTAAAGTAAATTAAATAAACAAACTTTAAATTTTTTCTAAACCTAAAAACTTAAGTAAAAATATAATTAAGGTCTTTGGGTTGCTTTCATTCACTTTTGAATCTTAAATACCTCAGACAGACGGAAGGACGGACATGAGGAATTCTAAAATTAATAGCAAAAGATTAAAAATAAGAGATGGAAATTATAGAAAAATAAAAGAAATAAATAAAATATAAATATATCTGGAAGATATATTCAATATATTGATGTATCACTTAAATCACACATACTTTAGAGATACTAAAGTATGTGAGATTTTGGTAAATTTAATTTTTAAAAGCTAGACGGAAGGACAGACATTCAAAAATAAAAATTTTATAAGAAAAATTGAGAAAGCATATATAAAAAATAAATTTAAATTTATTTCAAATCAATTAAATAATTAAACTATATAATTATTTTACAAAAATAAAGAATTAAGTAATGATACAATTAAGATCCTTAAATTTTGTTATTCACTTTTGAAACTTAAAAACCTTAGACAGACGGAAGGACAGACATGGATAAATTTCAATTTTATAAAAAAAGAATTTAAATAAAATATGAAAACTATAGAATAGCTAATTAAAAGCTAATTAATCTATTAATTATAGACATTAATTGGGATCATTTCAAATTCTAACATATATCCCGATGACATTTTAATAGCAAAATTAGCAAAATTTAAACGTTTTACTTTCTCTATAGTTACACATTTTTTTCTCTGACAGTAATCCCTCCAAACATGTTCTAAACTTTCTCAATGATTTATATTTCCATTATTTTTATTTTTTCTACATTTTAACAAATATAACACTTTCATTTTTCGCCATAAACTCATTATATACCACAAAACAAATTACTCGCACGTTTATATTTGTTACATTTTTTTCTAAGATAATTTCTATTTAACTATAAAAAAAATTCAATTAATCTAGACCATAGCAGACTCTGGCTATGGATTTTTTTCCATAAAAAAAAATTATGTGAATTATGTTTAAGTATTTATTCAAAGAGACGGAGAGAGAAAGAGAGAAAAAAAGAAAGATTTAGTGATATTTATTACTACATGACCCATAATTTAATTGACATTGTATGACAATACTTGCTAAACTAACAAATACAATAAGAGAAGTTTACTGATCATAATAAAGCTATAGTAGACAACAACAAAACTTATATATGTACATATGTATATCATTTACTCTTAACACATATTAGGATTTAAAACTATAAAAATGATAATAGTACTCGTATAAAAGAAAAAACAACTTGAGGGTTTATTTAATTGTACGTGATTCTTCAAACACTACATTTTTTTTACTACAATTTCATGTCAGTTATATCCGAGTATGTATCTCAATATATATATATACTTGTATCTAAAAGTCACATACTACATAAATGATATGATGTGAATATAGTTTTTAATATGAGTTAAAAAAAAAATAAAATAAAATTGAAACTAGTATAATGATGGATAAGTTTACAAAATAATATACAAACATATGTATATATAGTATTCATAAGACTGACATCCATCCATATGAGAAACCCCCTCACAGATGACAATGTTTATGGGATGTCAGTCGTCAGTGTTCTTGTTGTATCTAGTAGTTTATACATGAATCTGTACTTGTATCTTGTATGTTGTTTTCAATTTTTTTCATTTTTTTTTTTCATTTTTTTATTTAATGTAAATGATGTTGACGTTGATCATAGTTGTATTTAAATGCGGTCAGCAAGTTTTATTTAATTTTTATTTATTTTACAAAAAAAATACTATAAGTTTTTTTGTTTTACCTCCTCTTCTCTGTTGTTTGTAATTCATGACAAAAAAAAAAACATGTTCAAAGTTGTTAAATATAAAAAAAAAATCAGGCAAAATATTTTGTTTTTCAAAATGATTTTTATCTGATTTTTTAGAAAATATAAATCAAGTTCTACTTGTTATTAATTTGCTTAACAATTGTACTTACAATAATAAGTAAAATATTTTATTTTAAAATATTTTAAACTAAAATGTTGCATATCCAACAAAATGATTCATAATATTATTATAAAATAAATTATATTTTTAAAAGAAATTCTATACAATTCTAAGAAAATTATTTATAATAAATTTATATCAAGTCTTGTGATTATATCTAATATAAAACAATATAAAGAACTTCATTTAAAATAATATAGGTTTATATATACAACTTTACTGACACTCAATTGTGAACTGTATAAAGCCATAAAATTAAAATTCCCTTTAATAAATTACTTGAGATTTGTAGCAAGACCTTCATTCAAAATCTTAGCCAAGAAAAACTAACATAGGACTATATAAAAACCTTTGACCCATTCAAATCTAAATTTTAATTTTATAGATCCATAACAATAAGAACAAAGTTAAATATCTACAACAGTTGGACATGCGGACGGACGCTGCAAAATCTACAATTTATAAGCAAACTAAGAAAGGGAAAGGGCTTAAGAAAATTGGAGAAAAATCCTTTTAATACATCATAGAAATATTTTCCATTCATTAAAGATTGTTTGATACATAGCTGAACTTAATTTATACTTGTAGGTCATGTATATGAGTTTCAGCAGGCAGACGGAAGGACAGACTTTGCGAAATAATCATTTGTGAAGAAAATTATGAAAATAATATAAATAAATTCTACCTCAATTAATTGAAAAGAAAACTAATGAAAAATTGTTTTCGAATTATAAAAAATATGTTTATTAGTGATATGTTAAAGCTTCCTAAAGTTTTGAGGAACTTTAGATGTTTCAAAACAACAGCAAGACGGAAGGACGGACATCTTTAAAATAATAATTTATAAAACGAAATTAAAAGCATAATATGAATCTGATAGAATGAAAAATCCTTTAAATAGAATAATAATAGAAATAGAAATATTTGCCATATATGAAAACTTTATTGATATATATTTAGCTGCAACTCAGTAATGTTTGTATTATTTGGATGTATGTTTTTTCTTTGCAAACCATAAAATCTGCAGGCAGACGAAAACATTGCGAAATAAAAATTTATTAGGAAAATTAAAAAGAAAATATAAACAAATTATACTATAATTGCTAAAAAAGTCAATGAAATAATAATTATTTTAAAATTATGAAAATATGTTTACAATGATACAATATGTTAAAGATTGTTAAGTAATGTGAGGTATTTTCGAGAATTAAATGCAACAGCCAGACGGAAGGACAGACATTGTGAAATCGATAATTTATAAAAAGAATTTAAAAAAAAAATAAGAATCTTATAGAATGACAAATGCTTTAACTATATATAATACAAATATGTGTCATTAAAGAAACATTTTTTGATACATAGAGATTTAGCTGCATCTTATTTATTTTTGTAAACCTTAAAAGCAGCATGCAGACAGCAGGACAGACATTGCAAAATAAAATTTTATTAGGAAAATTAAAAAGGGAATATTATTATATTAATTAAACTTAAATAAAATGTTTGTAAAATTGTTTTGAAAATTATGAAAAAAAAAATATATATATATATATATATAAGTAAAATGATATAGATTACTTAAGTAATGTGGTGTATTTTTGAAATTTAACTACAACAAGCAGACGGAGGGACGGACATTGCAAGACCGATATTTTGTAATGAAACTTAAAAATGAACTATGAGTCTTTTAGAAAGTTTACTGCCTAAAATTTCTAATATAAATATTGGCTATTTATGAAAAAATTATTGTTATATATTGAGCTGCATTCATATTTGTAAGTTATGTATGCCGGTGTCTTAAAAAACATAAAAATAACAGGCAGACGGAAGGACAGACATTACGAAATAAATATTTATTTGGAAAATTTTAAAGTGAATATTGAAAAATTATACTCTAATTAATTAAATAGTAAACTAAATAAATGTTTTCCAATTGGTTATAAAATATATGTTTACGGGAGATATGATGTAAAAAGCTTATTAAGTAATAAGATTTAATATTGAAATTTAAATACAAGAGGCAGACGGAAGGACAGACGTCACGAAATCTATATTTTATTAAAAAACATAAAAGCAATATTTGACATTTTTTAAATTTGTAATTTATAGTCCCATAAACTTAATAAATATGAAGGAAACTGTACAAAAATATTAATAGAGAGAGAAAAATATCATATAATTTATATTAAAAATCTTTAAAAATTAAAATAATGTAATTTGATCTGACAAATAACACTTAATTATACTAGGAAACTTCAACATTAATAATAATATTTATTCAAAAAATAACAAAAAGAAAACTTGATAGACATTTTGAAAAATTAAAGAAAAAATATATTTATGACTAAAAAAAAGTTATAATTTAAAAAAATAATATTTTAATTAATTACTAAATAAAATACTGCAATTAATTAAATTCAAAATGAAATAAATTTTCCTATTATACTTTAAGATAAGATAAATATTCTTTTATTTATAAATTAAAATACGACTGCAAACCCTATGAATAATAAACTACTTCTAACAATTGGAAATATTAAAAAAAACAGAGGAAAAATAAAATCTAAATCTGACACGATTTTAAACAATACAATGATAAAGTAAAAACTGCAATTCAAAAAAAAAAAAAATGTCACTATTACAACAACAAAAAAAGCTTGAAAAGGGAGTGAATACAATAAAAAGTTTTTTTCCCTATTTAAAAAAATACATAGACATTAAAAGCTGCAAAGTCATGATGATTTAATAAATTTTAATAAATATAACTAAAAAAAACATATAGTTCTATAGTAGAACAAAAAAAAAGTACCTTAAAAACTATTAAGAAAAATACACTCACTTGTTAAGTATTTTCTAACATGTTACATCGCTTAAAGATTTATTACAATTTTGTTTTAATAAATAAAACAACTGAAACCAGCATAAAAAAACAAAACTAAACAATTACTAACAATTGAAACTATTTAAACAACAAAATAAATTAATTATAACAAATAAAAAAATACATACACACACACAAAAACACTGCACTAAATCTGTTAGAAAAAATAATATACACTCATGGAAATAATATAATTCTAAGCCTACAAATACTATAACAAACTAAAACAAAATCTAAATAAATTATTATAATTAAATTTGTGTTAATTTAGTTTATTACTTACACTTTATGAAAATACACTAAGCAACAAAATTTAAAAAAAAATTAATGTAAAGGAAAATTTTATTTAACTTCTTCTAATTACAAACATATTTACACAAAATATAATTAATGCATTTAGACAAAAACAACAAAAAAAAGCTTAGTATCAGCTAAAACTGTAGTTCAAATTGTTTTACAGTCATACATTCATATATGAGCAAAAAAAAAATAATTCTAAGAGCATTTAGTCACAACTGACAAACTAACTGACAAAATGACGAATGTTTTGCATTAATTTATTTAACACAAAAACAAAAATAAATTTATTATTCTATGTATATTTTATACATTCAAGTTGTTTTGTTTTAATTTTTATTATTTTAGGTATTTTTTTTTTAATTTTTTGTTATTGCTCAGCTGCTGCTGATAGCTTAGAGTCATTTACAGAGAAAAAAAAAAGATAACAACAACTAAACTAAAAGATATTAAAACAAAATATTAAAAAAAAAAAAAATAAATCTAGTAGTCAGTCAGTCATTCAGCCAGTATTTAAGTTTTAAAATAATAAAACATGATTTGTGAATAAAATTAAAATTATGACCATGAATGATGTTTTGCCGCCACATTTATAACAAGTTTTTTTTTTTTGTGTAGTTGATGGCAATGTTGTTGTAGTATTTGTGCAATTTTTTTGTTGTTGTTATTATTATCATTGTGGTTACATATATGTAAAGTTCTTAAAATATTTAACCCTAAAAAAACCTAAAAACATTTTGTTAAGACAAAGAAAATAGAAAAATTAAATTTTTGGTACTTTTTAAAAACATGGTACTTTTTAAAAAAATGGTACTTTTTTAAAAAAATGTTTCTTTTTAAATATATTTAAGAAATTTTGGTTCTTTATTAAGAAATTGTAAGACATTTTGAAAATTGGTATTTATTTTTTAATCTTAAATTTTGTTAAAATATGTTCCCTAATATCAGTATTAATTTTCCTAAGTTGGTACTTTTTTGTTATTATTATTATTTTCTTTAAAAAAAAATTAACAAGGGGTTAAAAAAAATTTATGTTTAAACTTTCTCCAAAGTTAATATCCTTACGAAAGATTGTGCCTTTTCGAAGAAATTGCATAATTGTTATTTTTAAATTATTAATACTGTTTTTCTTTAAAGGTACTTTTTCAATTGGTACTTTTTGTGCATTTTTTTTTTAAGTTTGTGTTTTTTTTTTTAATCAATGCTT
>MINK01188873.1:0-12878 GCA_001735545.1 Phormia regina | reverse complement strand
TCATATAATCTGGTACATTGCTTTTATTTTAGTTGGTGCTACAAGTTGATCAAGTCAGAGTATGTTTATATCAACTGCACAAAAATAATTATCTTAATGACTATTTCTACCACAAGGTATGGTTTCCACTTTGACCTGGATTTTGGTCTGGTTTAAAATGGTAATGAAAAAAAGTCCTTTGATCTGTTACAGATATTTTCATCTCTGGCGTATTTTAGAAGAAGATTTTCGGAAAACCTTAATGTCAAAAATAATTAAAAACAAATTATTGCCCAAAATCCAAAAAAAGTCAATGGAATATTTTGATTAGTTTTTTACAAAAAATATGACCCAAATTTGTATGAGGATCTTTTAATCGATTTTTCTACTTGTTTTTTAGTGATGTTTCTCATAGCATAACTTTGCTAGCAACCTTTTATTAATTGCAACTTTTTTGTTATGTAGCTTTTTCTTATAAAATATTATTATTTGCCATAAACAAAAAATACTAAATACCACTGTGCAATATTTTACATGTTCATCTCCGCAAGATTATTTATATAAAATTTTATATATGTAAATATGCATATGTGCTAGTATATATCTNNTATGTATGTAAACATGTGTTAGTGATTCATGGAAGTAGTTTAATGAATAAATGTTTTGCGGTATATATAACTCATGTGAACCGACGTGATCCAATCTACAAAATCTCTACTTGGGGACCAATGAACACCATCATCATCAACATGCAAACAAATGCAACTGACCCAAAACACAACCCAGCCAAAATATATTAACAAAAAAGCAAAAAAACAAAACTACTGCCCAATACCACAACTAGCAAGATAGTGTTAATAGTACCTATAGAGCAGGCAAAATAAACAAGAAAAAATAAAAAAAACTCCACAGATGATACTCTTATACGTAGCCAAACAAAGTGTGAATAGAGAGTATGAGTGATATTAAATTAATGCGGTACTTTTAATAAGTACACATATGAAAATTCATCATACTGGGTTTAAATATCAAATGAGTTTGTTGTAGATATAATTTGTTAAAACTTTATGCCATATTTTGTAAACTACTACCACTACAACTATACGACCACTACATGTAGTTACTAGCACTTCATCTTCTAAATCTTTTACGAAAATTATACATTTTAAATGTTAAAAAAAAAACGAAGGACCTTTGTAAGTATTTCAACTCATATATAAACGGATGAATAAATGCATATATGAATAGAATAATGTAAGTAAGAGTATTTCTTTGTGTATGAGTGTATGTGTGTCATTTAATGTGTTCTAGTTGTGGTTAAGAATGCAATTGTGTGAAAATGTGTTAAATTATGGTGTTTGGCTGTTTGTGTTGTTTTTCTACAACATTATGCTCAAAGACTGTAAGTGGCATTCAAACTATTTTCACATAAAGAAAATACAACAACAACAAAAAAGCAAAATAATAATGGAATGAAACGAAAAATAAACAAGTGAAAAACGTATGTTCAAAAGCAATTCAAAGTTGGCACGTTTTACAGCTTTGTCCGTTGAAAATTATGTTGTTTTTACATGCCACTGACCACACAACTCAAAGTTACTATTTATTTCATACAAACATACATACAAACCTACATATATATTTATGTACGTGTGTTTTTACATCTATATGCATTTAACCATTACAAACAAATAATAATACTTTTACATCTACATATGCGGGTAAGTTTGTGTGTTCTATATGACATAATACGATATATGAGTTTAAAATAAAAACTAATATTTTTACTCATATCAGTATTTGAAATTGTGGTGATTTTGTTTTATGTGTATTTTTGTGCTTTTGTAGTGCACTATAGTTTATGACTAAAATTCTAATGCGTTACAAAAAAAAAAATTAAAAATAATACTTTTATTGTTGTAGATAAATCGTGAAAAAGGTCACTTTGAAAATCAATTTATTTTGATTTGTTCAAACAGAAAATATTACAACTATATTTTTGTTTGTATTCAAAGTATTATTTTACAGAAAATTCATGTTTCGATTGTAAGAATTTCAATTTATTTCTTTTGCGATTTTTTTTTTAATTTGGTTATGACTTCATATTGCTTTTAATAATAGTACTACCAAAAATATATTTTAGGGTGTAAAATCGCTATAATAATGTTTGTGAAACATTCGATTTAGATGCTAGTTTATTGTAAATAAGAAATGTATGATAAACAAAATTGGTTCTGAAAATTTTTTCATCAAGAAAAAAATTTATATATTTTTAACGTAAAACCAAAATTTCAGAACAAAAATTTACTTTGACCATCGAAATCATATTTTGACTAAAACTCAAAGTTTACAATATAAAAAAGGGTATAAGGCAGAAAAAGTTCCTATTTATAAACTCAAGTGTTTTTTAAAGTCCTTAAAAAGTATAATTTTGGAATAACAAGCAGACTCATTTGAATAGTGTATATCCTTCTATTCGTCTATAATTATTGCATTCCAACTAGAGGTTTAAATTTGTCGGATAACTTAAAGCAATTTTCCTGAAGTGTTTCCACTAAAGAGTGCCTCGTTGGTCATGTTGGTAGTGATCTAGATGGTTTCGACTTCCTTGAAAATTACTGCATTCCAATTATTTTCGGATAATTTGAGGCAATTTTGTCATACTTTTTCCTGAAGTATTTTCACTAACGAGTTGCCTCGTTGGTCCAGTTGGTAGTGAGCTAGGCTTTGTCCTACTGAGGTTGCGGTTCGATTTTGAAAATTACTGCATTCTTAATTATTTTCGGATAATTTGAGGCAATTTTCCTGAAGTGTTTCCACTAAAGAGTGCCTCGTTGGTCATGTTGGTAGTGATCTAATCTGTTATACTGTGGTTGTTGGTTCGATTTTCACAAGAAATCCTGATATATTTAGATGAAGGAATGAATAAATAAATAAAAGATTTTGGATTTAAAAATTTGTAAAAATTAAGAGATGGGCGGACGGACATACACAAAAATTCTTGCAAAAAGAATCTTTAAATTTCAAAAATGTCTTTAAAATATGTTTAACACTTTTCCCATTTTTGAATTCTAATAAACCAATGAAAAGCGTTTGTATTCATTTATGAAAAGAATTAATGGTATGAATGGTTTAGAAATTCGTAAACGGAAAAACCACTATATGCCACAATGTGTTTTATGCGCATTAAATATGCAGTAATAAGCGAAAAATATGCTCTAAAAGCGAGAAAATATGCACTAAAAACAAAGATTTTTTAATAAAATATCATATTGTGCCCTCACCGCCGAAATAACGCAACCGACAACATTTTCGAAATTCCTGTTTTGATGAAAATCTATAATTTAGAGATATCTGTCAAAATTTCATCGACGTTTCAAGTATCATTTCAGATTTATAGCAAAAACAATTTTATCGTAACTAACATTTTTCATACATATAACAATATGTAAACCATAAAAAATTTGTCTATATTAAAGTTTTGTTTGTTTTGTTTATTTCCACAATCAGGCTGGATATGTTTTCAATAAAAAATATTTCTTTTACAACATAAACTTCAATCTTGTTGCTACAAGACCTGCTTCTTTGTGATAAAATGGTATCCATTAAAGTTAATTTTAAAATGTATTATTATTATTATTTTAATTTTTATTTTATTTTATTATTATTTTTTTTTTTTTTTTTTTGATTTTCATAAAATTAATTTTGAACAACATTTTCTCTTTTATCTGGAAGATAATTTTCCTTCCAGGCTTCCTCCAAGGCGAATTTTAAAGTTCATCCCTGCTTCGGACGTGCTTTGGTAGCGACTTTTACGTTTCAAAATATTCCAACAGTGCTCGATGGGGTTTTAAAGTCAGGTGATTGCGCGAGGAGAAATTAACAGTTGTCTATGGTGCATGGTAAAGCAACAAACTACACTATAATAATTTTTATTCTTTATAAATTATTGAAGATATACCGAAATGCAATTTCCTTATTAAACTAATTAAGAGAATAGAATATATTATAAAGATATAAATAACCCCAAAAAGTATTTTTGTCGTAACGCTCTTCTTATTAACGGACATAATGATCATTTCAATAATAAAAAAAAATTTGAAACAATGTTTTATCGCGGATTCCGAATTACAGGGTTTCTTCTCAAGTAAAATTCGGAAAAGTATAAGAATTTAATGCACTTTTTTAAATTTAATCTAGTTCTCGTGATAAATCGTGATTTGTAAAATTAAATAAGTTGCATCATATATTAAAGCATATCTCGAAAATTAGTCGGCTGAATTTGTCGAAAATGATATCAACAAATTTTTATTGAAATTAATCTTATACCATTCTTACATTTCTTTTTAATACGGTGAACAGTTTTGGAAATATAAAGCTTATTTTCTTAAAGAAAAAAACTATACAAAATTGCCAAAAAAATGTTATTTCAAAAAATCATTAAAATTGTAAAGTATCTTGCGAATTTATCTCTTTTATCATAGAGATAAATTCGTTGCAAATAAAATAAGAGATATTTCATTAACATCAATGCATTTAATTTTATTCATAAATTAGTGAAGATATTCTTATCAAGTTAGATAGAAAAATTAAAAAATTAAATAAATTTTTTATGTAACTTGTAAAGGAGTATTTTCACGGATTTTTAAATAAAGTCGATTAAATTTACGATTAAAGAATAAAAATTTTAATTTTTGACACATTTGAAAAATTTTTTTGTAAAATTAATTTATTTATTTATTTATTTTTTGTTAACTAAAAATGTTATAAAAACTTATTATTTTTTTATTAAATTTTTAGATAAACACACAATGTAACACAAATTTGAAAATTGGCTTTATTTATGGATTCAAAAACATATGTATCCAGATTTGATTTGATATCTTCAGATATTAGGTCTTTGTAGCATATCCAGCAAGTGTCATTGATGATTAAAATTGATCATCAACATATTTTTTTTATGTTTTGAATGTGCATTTGATATAAATTTAATTTAAAATATACATACATATGTATGTATTTGTGGTTTTTAAATGTTTATTTTGTCTCTTTAGTTTTTTTCAAATGTTTTTATGTATGAGTACAAAAACCTGTCAGATTCACAAATACACAGACAGACAGACTCACTCACACATGTTCATAAAAGGAATAATGGACAAAAAAATAACAAGAATTCCATTAAAAATATTTCAATAACGTATGTCATTTAACAATACTTATATGCACAGACAGAAATTGAACATACGAGGGTTACTATTACTATACTTTAAAATATGAAAACTCAGGTGTGATATAATAAATTATAGATTAAGATAAAATTTAATATCAATTGCATACATTTCACCTTAAAAGATTAAATCAAATGTTATTTGGCAAATCCAAAAATCCGAATAGTTCTTTCAAATAATTTGGCCAAACAATTAAATATCTGATGTCAAACTGTGTTCAATGTTATTAAATAGTGTCAGGAGAATTCGAACATTGATATGAAACAAGTATTTTGAAGGCCAAGAAAGTTAAAAGCCAGGTGTGTTTACACCTGGTAGAAAAGCACCTAAGCTAAAAGTTAATGCCAATATGAAGCCTAAAACATAAAGAGCCCAAAATGTTGGAATGCTGCAAAAAAATTTAGAAGCCAAGAATAGGGCTCGAAAATTAAAATCAATATTTATACAAAAACTCTCGTATTGTAAAATGCACGACGAAACGTATATACTGACAGATTTTTTGCAGCTTTCTGGTTAACATTTTTATGTTGATGATTCCGAAGAATATGTTAAGATAAGTTTAAGACCAAAAAGCTAATAAAATCGTAAATAGTGGCTAGTTTGGCAAGATTTATGCAGTTGCTGCAAAAGAATTATGTCATTTATTACATTGCACCCAAATAAATATCGAATAAACCAACAAAGAATGTTTAGAAAAAAATATTTCCTTTTATAAAAGAGCACAAAGAGCTGCAATTTGGCATCATGTTGCTACTTATGAACACTCTGGAGTGGTAACAAAACAATTAGGTATTTTTGTACCAAGAGAGGTCAATTCCCTAAATTATTTGGGGCTAAGTCCAGTGAAGAGATATTGGACTTTCATGAAATGAGAATTGAAAAGGATCAAACAGGTGTTCCAAAATATCGAAGATTTTAAAAGTAGTTAGACAGACTGTCCTAAAAGGGTGGCTGAAACAACTATCAAATCTCAAATGAAAGGGTTACCGGAAAAGGTTCACAAGTTCATAAATATTGATTAGAAGAATAAAGATTACATTCTTCTATGATCTATAGTATATTACCAATTAAATAAAAACCAATGAAAACTCTACGATCAAACGTTTCTAAGTTTTTAAATTGTATGTATATTAAGATTTTTCCGATCACGCTCCTTAATTTGTCCTGGAATGAATTGGTCAGCTTAGGTGCAAAAATCCAATTGTTTTAGTATCTAGCAGGTTCATATTTAAAGGAAACATTTTTATATTTATGCCAATATTATTTATAAATCTAAGGAATTATCATTTTCAGTTTATTAATGTCAACCCCTCGTATTGGTATCAAACAAAACGTCATGTTTTATAGTATTATTTACTCCCAAAAAAATAAACGAACATTCATACATCTATACAGACATCAACACACAAATATGCACATAACAAATAATTTCCTTTATATATATAGTTAAAATTCTATTTCTCCAAAAAAAAAGAGAAAAAAGTAAACTACGACATTTCAATTTCTTATTTTAATCTGTTTAGTTCATTGTGTCTAGTTCACCTGTCGTTATTGTGCTGTGGCACATACCAAAATATAACTTGCATATGTATGTATTAACAACTATATACATATATACACAAATAACTCTATCTAACAACTAATACTTAAATATTCCTCATTCATTTATTCATTTTATCAAAATATGTACACACACAAAATCGTATTGAATTAAACGATCCATTGAATTCATTGCCATTGTTAGACGTATCTTTAAATTCAATATTGGTCTTTTTCTTCATCATACACCCCCTCCCCCAGGAGGAAAACTCAAATTCACCTACACATATCTTTGGTATTATTTGTACGAAAAGGTTGAGTTATTGTCACATTCAATTTAAACTCATCCTTTTTTCTTTATCTTTTCTTCATTTTTATTTTATTTTTTTTGCTAACAAAAATTCAATTTTACTAAGAATTAAAATCAATTTCTCAATTGTGAAGAGAAATTTTTGCTGACAAATGTCAAGAAAATCTTTTTTCTTTTTGCCAATATCCGGTTACATATTTTCCCTTTGTGTGTGTCCTATTGTCAATTTCTTTAACAAGTTATTCATTTTGAAAATTTAAAATTCGCCTAAATATGAAAATGTAGGTAAAAGGATTTATTGTTATTAAGTATTAATTTAGTATAAGATTTTGTTTTTGTAGTTGAAATTAATATTTTATAAATTTATTGTTATAGCAATGCGATATAAAATGGATTTTGGGAATTAAGTACTTAAAATTATTTGTATTGGAATTTTGTTTTCTTAGCAATGAAGAGAAAATATATTTGATTGATAAATTGGGAATAAAACAAATTTCATGCAATATTTAATAAGATTCAATAAATATTAAAATATTTTGTTTTTTACGCTCCATATATCTAAATTGTCTAATATTTGTCTTAACAAATATTTAAAAAAAATGATTACCATATATTTTCAATTAAAACAGTTATTTGATTTTGCTTTAAAATTTAATAAATATTTTTAAATAAAATTGAAATAAGAATCTAATTTAATCAAATTTATTTCAATATTTAATTTGTTCATTTAACCACTTAATTGATTTAATTAATTTTTAATTGCAAATTTTTTCCGTTTTTGATTTTTTTATCGGTTTTAATAAGCATTTTGGTAAGAGAAGCAAATTTAAACAAGTTTTTTTATGAATGAATTATTTAATATATTTGATGATTGATTTTACTTTTTTTTTATGTATTTGTGGAGAGAGTGTTAAAGGACGAGCGAAAATATAATATCTTATCTCTGATTCTAAGTGTTTAGCAAACTTTTGATTTCTCAATTAAAATATTAAAAATATTGAAAAAAATAACTATTTAAAAATTAAGAAAAAAAGTCGAAAATCGACTTTTTGTTCAAACTGTAAAACTTTATATGGGAGTAGGAAGAAAAATATCCTCCATTAAAAATAATAATAATGATTTTTATATAACACGCAGTACACTCTTTATGGAAATAATGCTATAACTTTTGAGAGCTGAGGTGTTTTTGAGTCGATTTGTAGAAGAAGATGTTCCTAGCTCGTCAAGGAATGTTAAGGCGACTTGGAATGGGGAAAATTATTCCCCATATTAAAGAAATTCATTGTGGAATATCTAGGATTTTCTATAGTTGAATCAGTCAAAATTGGACGGAAACAATATATTATAATATTGCCTTTATAAAGTGAAAAATATCTACCGGCTCAAATCTAATAATGTCAAAGGGTCTGAGGGCTAGTAGCGTGTTCCAATTTCGAAACTTTTTATGAGAGAAACCTGTCACTTTTGCATAGGGTTGTCATTGGAAGATGCTAATTAGCCCCATGGGACAAGTTAGAGGATAGGTTAAGGACTAGTCCAAAAGAACTACTTCAGTATCGATTAATACAAATCCTTAATATCGGTGAGGCACTTCGAGTTGACCCATGTTCACCTAAAGTATAAAAATGTTTTATATTCTTAAACACTAACAAATCAGCCACTGATTGTTATTTTGCGCGAGTTGATTACTGCGCACATGACTCACATCTGTTAATTAGTGAGTGTTTTTGTGTCTACTGTTTCTCAATTGGAAATTTGGTAATGGGTTCGGTGTCATTTGATACTTAAATGATTCTGAGGGAATGGCCTATTATTAGGTTTATGTTAGGTTCAATGACCAGCTGTCTGGGTAATGCAGGACAGCTCACTTGGGTCCAATTTGGTCCCATTGTGATACCCTGAGGGATCTTGTGATATTAATATTACATATCCAAATCCGTGTTCGATTCGAACCAGCCTGACGCATATTTAAAGGAGTTGATCCTCCTGATGTCCATATCAGAGAGATCCGATAATACATACATAAACGGACTTCCGAGTTTGTCAGTCCTTATTTCAGACAGGGTTGGACAGTGAAATGTTACACTGTCTCTTCCTCATCCACATCATCGCAACTTCTGCAGAAGTCCTAGCATGCGCACCAGCAGTCCAGTGCCCTGTGACAACAGATACGAAAATACGTAGCCTTTGCCTAGGTAGTCCCAGGATGAGATTCGTTCGAGAACCATCATATTGGAGCCATAATTGCCTCGATATTGAACATGATGATATGTTGGTCCATATGTTCTGTGCAATTCTCGATAAGTTTGGCAGGATTATAAATCTGCAGGATGATAGTGGTGCTCCGACCAGTTGATCTGCATCCCCTTGTCGAAGAAGAGAACCAATATTGGCTAATTCATCCGCAATAAAGAATATTAGTTATTGAATGACCCCTAACCCAGACTAACTCCAGGTTTGAATGTCTCGCCATCTCGTTTAGAGATGTTCGGCATTCATTTACTGGATATCCATGCCAAATACCCTATAGTACATCAACCTGTTAGCCGCTCTTTTTATAGCTGAGATCTCAGCCTGAAGAACGCTGCAGTGATCCGGCAATTTGAAGGAGATGCTTTTCCTAAAAACGGGTATTAATACACCCCCAACCCATCAACAGATTTCGACTCATGGTCTATTATTGCAATTGACACAAAGTCCAGCAGTATACATCCCAGGATAAATGCAGGGCGAAGAAGTAGGTTGCCATACATAGATAATATTAATTTTCATATATCAAAAGTAATATAACAATTAGAAAGTATAAATTTTTTACAGGGCCTACAAGTTGGTGGGAAGTTGTGGTCCCCCTATAAAATAAATTTGTTATCGCAATGGAAATAATAATTCTTAAGATTCAAAATTAATTATTTTTCAGAAATAATAAACAATTTCGAACTTTTTCCTTTTGAAAAGATATTTTTGTTTAATTACTTAAATAAAATTCTATCAGAATATTACAAAAAATATTTTTCAATTATTTAAAAACTAAAATGTTTGGCAACATATTTTGAAGAATATTGGAACAAAGTTTCGAAAAAAATATCAACATTTAAATCCTTATTTCTTAATCATTCACATCACTTTCCACAAAAATTTTTGGAAAAACCAATTTCCAAATGAACAATTTCTTAAAGTGGAGAAGAACTTTTTCAAAAAAGGCCATTAAATTTTTACATGAAAATAATTCAACTTGAAAAAAATTAATGTCTGTTTTATAAAAAAATTATCATAAAATATCTAATTAAATTGTCTTCAACTCGCTCTAGTGTAAATAATAATCTGAGCCTATTTTTGATCTAATTTCCAGCTTTTTTGTTCTTAAATTTCGATTGTGTCAAAATTTCTATTTGCTTTCAGATTTAATCTTACTTGACAAGAATTATGTCTGACTTCAGTTATTAATTTCAAATTTTCATAATTATTATAAGTCAGTCCAAAAAATAAAAAATATGTTTTCTTAGAGAAATGAAATATTTATATCTATAATATTTCTTCTAATGATTTGCTTTTAGTTTTTAATTTACATAGCCTAAAAGACCTACGGACGGACAGACAATGCTTTAAAAATAATAATTATTTTAGTTAAATAAATATTTCATAATGTTTAAATTATGAAACATATGAAATTATTTATTAGTTAAAATAGAGCGAAAATAAAATTCAGTCATTAAAGGAAAATTATATTGAACTAATAATAAGAAAATTCGAATTAGTTTTGTTCTATTCCAAAGGCAAAATCTTATCGTTTGCATTTTTTATAAACATTTATAAAATTTCATGTCATTTATATATTTTTCTTAATAATGCTACTTGATTATATTAATTTATTTTATTGAAAGTATAGCTTGGGGAATAAAAAACAGATAGACAGAAGAAATACAGACATAAATATGTCTTAATTAAATTTTTTGGCAAAATAGTTAAAAATAATTGTTGCCTAAAGAAAATCAAAGAAAGTACACGGAATAAAATTTTAATCATTACAAATCAATGCCAAACATTTTTTAAATTGTTTAAAACGTATTAACAAATAACAGTTCGATTTTTTTTCATATTCCTGTCTATTATTACGTTGGCAGAAATATGAAAAATAAAAAATCGAAAAACTCGAAAAAAGGACATATATTAATTTTGATCGAGCTCACGAAAGGATAATGTCAGGACCAAAATTTAGAGAAACAGTATCTAAGAACGAATTAAATTTTCATTTCAGCTGGGAACATAGACACTTTTAATTTTTCGGCCACCATAATTTATAATATAAGCAAACTAAGATCATTATAAGGGCAAGGGTGAAATCAAACTGTTATTTGTTGAGATGCTGGGAAATTATTTTTTCTTGATACAAACGAATATTATTAGTTAACCATATAAACTTTATGCATTTTAAATTATGTACAAACTTTATTGGCAAAATAAATTTTATATTAAATATGGAAAAAAAATAACTAATATTTTTATTGTCTTCATATCAATTCAATTAAATTTTCTAATAAATATTATATTGATATTCATTTTATTGTTAAAATTATAATTAAATATTTTATGAATGTTACTGATAGATTTATGTGTGTGTGTATAGTTTCAAATATATAAACATACACATAATTAAATATACAAAATAACATGTGACAATTATAATTAATTTTTTTTATGTTTTTATTTTTTTGGCAGCAAATTTTTGCTGAATCACAAACAAATTATGATAAAAACTTTATTATTAAAATTAGTAATAATTTTAGAAATTTTATAATGAAATTCATTTAATAAATTTATACAATTTTATTATTTTCCTTTTAACATACATAGATGGTAACTAATTTTATATTTAAATTAGAAATTAAACATTATTAAAAACAAAACCCCAAATTATTTAAATCTTCTATGGGAAATTTCAAAATGTATTTATATAGATTTTTTTCTTTTTTTTAATTTATACTTTTAACAAAGGAAAACAAAAATGTACAATAACAAGAGTTGAGAAAAAGAAAAAAAAAAAAAAATAACAAAAGTTACATGATGTTGTGTTTGCTTTAACATGGTTAAAGAGACACATTTGTAGAGTTCATGGAGCAGTTTTATAGGTAAATTCAACTCTATATAGTCGTTGCTACAATACTTTGGTTACATTGTCAAAGTGTAGTTAGTACTAAAACGAGTACTACTACACATACTTATTGTAATATACTTATGTATGTAAGTATATGTGTAGTTTTAGTATGGAACAGTAGCTTCATGTTAAAAAGGTAGTAAAAGAAAAAGTTGGCACTTTTGTTGATGTTAGAAAGGTTAACAATAAATATGAGAAATACATACCTAGATTTTCTTATTT
Source organism: Phormia regina (assembly GCA_001735545.1). NCBI lineage: Eukaryota > Metazoa > Arthropoda > Insecta > Diptera > Calliphoridae > Phormia > Phormia regina. The sequence goes on along the minus strand of MINK01188873.1, from coordinate 448 downwards.
TTTCCCCAATTTCTCTGGTACAATATCTGCAAGTTAAAAAAACAAGAAGAATACTTTTACTATTACACGAAAAAAATTATTCAATAAAAAGTTTTATAATAATAAAATATGGTTGAAAGATTTATAGTAAAAAAATTAATTTATAAAATTTAACAATTTAAGTAAATACAAATTATTTTGTTCTAAAAATAGTTTCCATTTCCTGAAATACTTTTTAGGTCTGATTATAGTTAATATACCCCAGCAAAAACTTGGTAATGACATGTAGTTACGGATGCAGTTACTTTTTTGGAGTCGGTAAAACATAAAAATATATCAATTACTTGTTTTTTTTATGTGGAACGAAAATTTAATTTCAACAATTCAGTTTCCATCTTTTAGTACTTATTCCCAGCAAAAACTTGACTTCCAATTTTAAAAGCAACAACTTACTGCATGCATTACATTG
>MINK01188872.1:2750-16562 GCA_001735545.1 Phormia regina | reverse complement strand
TTCATTTTTTTGGAAGTAATTATTAAGAACTTCCAAAAACGTTTAAAATATGCACTTTGTTCCACTGTGAAAATGTTCTCTTTTTGAAGAACTTCAACGTTTTATGCTGGGAACTTAAAAATTTATTTTCAAAAATTTCGATTCTAAGCCACTGTTTAATTTGTTACCATAAACTTTATATAAACTTTAAGTTTCAACCACAAACATTTTTTTGAAAAAGCTTCTTATAAAAATTAAAAAAGGAACTTTTCATAAAAAATTTTACACAATTTCACCAAAAATTTATTACAATTAAGAACATTAGCAGCTAAAAGATGAAAGAAATAATAAAAGTTTCTCTAATCATGACATAAATAGAAAAACTATTATTTCTTTTAAATGTTTTGTTTTCTTATGCATCTTAAGGTATAAAGACCCTTTAACTATTTTATTTAAATGCCTCTATACCCATTTAGATGCTATCCAAATGAGACAAGCAATTATTAACTATAAATAATGACATTCTTATTATCTTTCATTTGCTTTTACTCTCTCTCTGTTTCTTGCTTTTTCTCAATTTAAATACAATATACCCCCTCCCCCCAAAATTCTTTATAACAAAACAACAAGCACTTAACACTTTTTCTTCTTAACTTTTTGACTTTTTAGTAAATCGTTCAACATGAACCATTCGTCTAAATGTCCAGTTATTCATTGAGGCCATCTAGTAGTCATCAGTACATTTTTTTTGTTATGTCTGTCCTTCTGTCTCTATATTCATTCACTCAACCATTCATCCAGTCAGTCAGACAGCCAACCATACAACCATCTTTAACCCATTCTTTAGTCATTTGTTCATTCATTTATTTATTAGCATACGTTTGTACGTTAAATATACTCACACATACATATAAACAGACAGACAGACAGACAGACAGACAGACATCATGACGGACGGACAAATGCAACAATTGCATGCTACAACAGCAACAGCAGCTGCCATCATTTGTTGATTTGGCCAATATTTAGTGGTTGATGTTGTCTTCTACCGTATTTTATGCCTTAGCTTTGTATTTCAATTTTTATATAAAGTTTTTTTTTTTTTTTTTGTAACTTAAAAATGTTTTTTTTTTTTGTTTTATTGTACTAGCGAATATAGCAGATGATAATGATGATGATTTTTGTGTATAGAGTATTTGAGAGATCATGATGTTAAAGTTCTCTCAAGCATAAATTTTAGTGGCTTTCAATATAATCAAAATAATATATTTTTTTCTCGTAATAAATAATCAAAGTTTTAAGTGTGGCCACATGAAGGTTTTAGATTTAATATCTTGCCAAAATAATGGGAATTAGGGGATCATTATAGCGTATACCACCATAGATGGTTGGGTTATTATGTGTTTGAAAAAATCGCCTTAAAGTATACCATTCAGAATTACTTTCTGCGTCGATTGAATTTATTCATGATTGGCCCATTATTTCACCCCCATACAAATGTCCTCCCGTTATAGAGTTAAAAATGGAAATATTTTAATGAAATTTAACATTAATAATTTTAACAATAATATATAAGTCTAAATCCTTGTGCCAAATTTCGTAAAGATCGGACCATAATTGTCCATAGTTCCCATATGAAACCCTCTTTTGAAAATCACTTAACGTGCAAAAATCCCATAAAAATGTTAGTATAAACTTAATATTCTTCGACACAAATAACACTTTTATAAGAATAAATAATGTTGGTGCACAATTTTATGGGGATCAGTCTATAATTGACCATAACTCCCATATGAGATCCAATTTCGGAAATCTCTCAAAAATGCATAAATAAATGTGAACCTTAGTATCGACGTAATATTCTGTATTTATTTTTTGACACTTGGTACAAGTATAGGTCCACAATTGGCTCCTTCCCAAATGTTAGTAAACATAGGCAATGGTGTAGGGTATCATATGGGCGGGCATGAACGAATATGATTTATATTGGCGATGTCAATAATTAAATTAAAGCTGCCTATAGTGGTTTCAAATCGCTTTTTATAAATAATTCTGTAATTTTTGAACCGTTAGAGATAGCGCTATAAAATTCAACACATTAAGAGCTGAAGTATTTTTGAGTTGATTTGTAGGAGTACAGGCCCCTAGCAAATCAGACGGTTAGTGGTTAGCCTTACAAAGTTGACCATATAGGGTATGTTTGTATCTTTTTTTTTTTTTTGAAAAATCGGCAAAAATTCATTTATGATATGACAGAAAGAAATTGTATATATAGATTGTCCTTGTAAATCTCTATAATAATACAGGAACATATTTAGTTATCTCTATTAGTTCAGGCGCGGATCCAACTCAAGATTGAATGAATTTTTCAACTATTTTTTTTCCAAATTTTTGTTTTAGTATATATTTTTCATTAAGCACTTTCATTTTGGGGAGGGAAATTTCNNATTCATTTTTAGACCCTTTTTTCATTTTTTTTTTTTTGTTTTATTGGCGGGCTTAATATTGCCCTTAAATTTTTAAAATATATGCCAGAATCCTTACAAAGTTCTGAAAAATACTGATGAAAGAATCATATAAATATATGAATTTTTTAAAAATTATATTAATCTGAATTTTAATTTTTTCAGAAAGATAAAATAAAAATAGCTTTTTGTTCTGGACTTTATAAATTTCTGAATTTTTTTAAAAGAAATCTTAATGTATGTAAATGCATGTAAAATAAATTTAGAGAATCTTAGGGCAAAGTTTTGCCCAAAAGCCCTATTTAAATTTTGGTCAATTTCTAAAAATAGTTTTAAAAATTTTTTCTGAAATTGCAAAGCTGAGATCGATTTAAAATTATTCCAATTATATAGCTTTATGTGTAAGGTAAACACTTAAAAAGTATTTTCAGATACAGGCCTCTTATAACGACAGGGTGACCATTTGAATGTAAAAAAGTCAATTTTTTTTTTTAACACGTTTTATGCGAATTGGAATTTTGGGTATTTTCATGTCAAAAAGTGGGAATATATTTAATGCTCAGATTTAAGCAGAAGTTTATAAATATTATACTGAAATTTCAATAAAATATCACTATTCGTTTGAATTTTATTAAAGTTTAAATATTAATTTTACTAAAAAAAAACTAAAAATGTTAGATTTTAAATTTTCCAAAAATATATGTAATCAAATTACTTTATAATAACATTATTTTTTATAAATTATTAATCGCCATAATATTAACTTTTTGTGAGATACCAAATACTTGGATAAAAAGTTTTTACTTTTGCTTAAAACCCAACAGAAACTTGGCCTCCTCTAGCCACATTAAGATATTTTTCATATAATTGTACTCAAATTTATGATGATAGATGCAAGCAAAAACAAAAATTATTTAATTGTCTTAAACAATTAAATCAGCAATATTTTTTTTTTTTTTTTGATACTCTTAATAAATATTGAAAAATCATTCTTTTTTAATTTTAAAGTACATTTTTTAATTTTTTGGTACTTTTTACATCATTTAATTTTTAGTACCATATTTATCAAGTTTTTTTCTTTTAACAATAATTATTTTTTTTAAAAAATTCTGGCAACACTTTTTTCACCGGTAATCGTTAGCAAAACATTTAAGATACAAATTAACAACAACAATAATAATAATAAAAAAATATATCGCTTACGTTTTCTACCGTTTTCTGCGGTTTTCTTTTTTTTTTGCTATTATTGCTGATCCCATAGAAGTTGTTGTTATTGTTGTTGTTTTATATTTTCATTTGTCGATGAAGTTGCCTTTACTCATGATGTTGAATACCTTCTTGTGGCTGTCATTTAACTTAACGTTAATTTAGTTTTATGCAACTGTTTTAGGGCTTTTTGTTACCATCATCATCATCTTCATCATAGTCATCATCATCTTTGTCTACGGCGTCTTCATTTATTTACATCTTTGTCTATTTTTTGTTTGTGTTTTCTTTTTTTTTAACTTCTTGGTTTTTGGTGTTCGATCATCATTACAATACTAAGAGTTACGTAGTATTAGTATTAGTAGATTGCTGAGAGTAACAACAATTGTATTTACTTACAATTGTTGTACTAAATATCATTACAATTTAGTTGTTTGTCTTGGTTTGTTTGTTTGTTTGCTTGTTGTACTTCTATGGCTCTAAGAAAACTAAGAAGAAGTCTTTGTCGAAGAAACAGAATATGACGACTATGAAAACTATAAGTATGAAGCCATTCAACCTAAATTTTATTTTGTGGTACACAAATAGTCAGTATGGTAAAAGAATGAATTCTAAATTTACTTAGTCGGAGTTGACGCACACACAGCAATTTTTGCTATGTATGAACCCATATTTAGATTCAGTTTTGAAACATATAAAATTTATATTTGGAAAGGTGATAAAACTATAGGTTCATAACTATAGAAAATTCAAATTCAAGATCAAAAAAGTACCAAAAAGTCCCCGTTTGTGAATTCTTTCCAACATCGGATCATGCGTATTTAATTTCATGTTTCTAGGCTAAATATTACAGAAAATTCAAAAAAGTACCATAAATAAATAAATAAATAAATAAATAAATAAATAAATTAATAATACAACAAAAATTATAACATTTAACTAATTTAACATTGCACAGTGGGCAGAAAAAAATCTTCTGACCGATTTTATTAGCCTTTTTTTATAAGCTTTAAGACTTATAAAACTTTAAAGTGGCATAGATACTTTTTCAGAATTTTGAAATTAAGATACAATTGTTGTAATATTTTTTGTTTTTGTTGTAGAAACTATAAATATTTATTTTTTGAAGTACCTTCGATTTTGTTTGAAAACTTTTAATCAAAATCAAACTTGACCACTTGAGTTATTCAGTTTGGTTTTTATTTTAAATTCATTTCTGTGAAAATACCTTTCCAAAAGGATAACCTTATTAAATGTTATTAAATAAAATTTCATTTTAGGGAAAAAAGATTGCAGATACCTCTTCGGCCAAAAAACAAAAAAAGTCTAAATTGTTCAGTTTTCAAATTCCAAAACGTTTAAATTTGGATTCGCTAAAGATATTGACTTCAATTATTATATTCAATAGAATATTTATAAATATGATATGATAAACTGTTAATGATAAACTCTTAATGTTTTTTATAAATAAAAATACAAGGCCAAAATATTATCATTACAACTATATTATGTTTTTACTAAAAAAAAAACTATATTATATTCTAGTTAATAATCTTTACAAATTATGGGTTCATATTAACAATATTTTTGTTTAAATTTTGTAGTTTAAAATAACATTTAATAAGATTGAATATGGAAAATTGAAAATGTTATTACTTTTGCAATCATTAAATGTTTGCTATTTTTTCATTGCTTTTAAATCACATAAATAATATTCCTGTAATAATAAAATGTTGAAATAAATAATGTAATTCTCATTTGGTTTAAATATGGACAAGGTTTGGTTATATACGGTATAATTGAAGTATTATAAGATATTGAATAACTATAATTCAGGGTTTAGTATGGTTGTACACATGAATATAATTAACAAGCTGATTGATCCGACGCTGCGCGGATTTATTGAATAATAATATAAATTAAAATTAATTTAATTATTATTAATGACATGGAATCCGTTTTGACATGGAATCACTGACTTCAAAATTCTTTAAAAATATAATAAACCATCATATGAAGGGAAAAGTACCACAATGTCCCCTAATGAATTTTCATTAACTAAGGACCGTGTATCTAAATTAAAAATTATAGAAAATTCAAAAAGAACCATCAGAACAAAAATCTCCTCTTATGGATTCACATTCATTTAGGACTACATATCATTAACATAATTTGTCTATGTTTATAATTATAAAAATCAAAAAGTACCATTAGAAGAACAAAAAAGTACTCGGTATATTTAATTTCATGTTTCTAGGTTAAATATCTTAGGAAATTCAAAAAGTACCATTAGAAGAACAAAGTCCCCCGTTATGGATTCTCATTCACTTAGGACAACATAACCTTAATTTCATGTTTCTAGATTCATAATTTTAAAAAATTCAAAAAGTACCATTCAAATAACAAAAAAGTAGCACAATGTCCCCTCTTATGAATTCTCATTAACTAATGACCACATATCCCAAATTTCATATTTCTGAGTTCATAATTATATGAATTTCAAAAAACTTCCATTAAAATGACAAAAAAGTACTACAAAGTCCCTTCGTATGGATTCTAATTAACTGAAGACCACATATTCTTAATTTTATGTTTCTAGGTTCATAACTATAGAAAATTCAAAAAGTACCATTAGAAGAACAAAAAAATACCACAAAGTCCCCCTTTTTGAATTCTTTCCAACATGGGACCATGCCTATTAAATTTTATGTTTCTAGGTTAAATATTACAGAGATTTAAAAAATGTACCATTAGATGAACAAAAAGTTCAAAAAAGTCCCTTCTCTTGATTTCTTACTCATAGGAACATATATCTTTAAGTACCACAAATTCCACTGTTGTGAATTCTTATCCACATAGGACTACAATTACTTTATTTCATGTTTCTATGTTCAATGTAATTGAAAATTCATTATTGTTTGAATAAAATGTAATTTTCCGCCTTTACCCCTTTTTTGGTGCTTTTACGATGTATAAAAAAATTTCATTCCAATAAATTTCTAAATTGTAGTAATATCCCATATTAAAATCATCATATGAATATTTCAATAAATATAAAAAAATATTTTATGAAAAAAGTACCAAAAAGAGGCACGATTTTTCCACCTTCAACGTTTGAATTTCGAAAAAGTAGCGAATTTATATTTCTCATTTTTTGATAAGTTATGAATACGACATAAATTTTATCTGTCTGTTGATTGGTTTCAAAGATACATATGGTGCCGAAAAAGTACCAAAATACAGTTTTCATCCGTTTTCTACCTAAAACTGCTGATTTTCAAAAAAGTACCAAACGCCTATACAATTATTTTTTAAATGAATAATTATAACTATTCAACTTTTTTTGTATAATTATTAGTTTGCGAGTAATAAGTTTACCGATTTTTCCCGTTTTTACCCTTTTTTACCCCTAAAATAAAAATATTTCTGCTACTATTTATATTACAAATTTTTCTTAACATATTGAGCTTTCAAATCATATAGTTTAAGAAACAAAATAAATAGTAGTAAAGTAAAATAATCAGGTCTATCACAGAAAATCATTCTGATCGAAAGTGAAATTATTTTGGTACTTTATTTCCTCCCTAAAAAACATGAAACGAAGATTTTGTTTCTGAATAAAACCACTTTAAATTTTTAAAGTGGAATTGACTTGTAGTTTCCACTCCAAAATAATTTTTTCATTTCATGTTTTTTTGAATGGAATGGTTTTCTGTGATAGGCCTAAATATCTTTATATCGAATCATATCATATACTCCAATCATATTATGTTGCTCTTAGATTATGGTCACTACAACTATATTTTTTTCTCAGCGTGAATGTAATAGTTAGACTTTGGTACGAATTTTGGCACATGTTTTTGAATATTTTGTTTTCAAAACCATTTTTTTTTTTTTTTCATATTTTACTTTTAAATGTATATTTTGTCATATTTGCCTTAAAATACTTTTCTTTTTAAATCAAACGTTAGTTTTATTATTTTAATGCCATTTTTTTGGCAGTTTTTAATATTGCTGTAAAATAAATCAATATCTAAACTTAATAATTAATACAATTCTTTTAATCTCTGATTATTTTTGCAATTTTTTTTGTAATTTTTTATTTTTAAACTATTTGATATTTTGCATTTAAGTATGGAATGGTAAGTTAATGCTATTGATATGTACTAGTAAATACATACTTGTATACTTTGGTTTAGTTTAGTTTGGTTAAATAAGTATTTTTATACCTTTAGAGCCGACATTTGTATGGCTGGAACCACTAAGCAACAACGGTAAGGAAAAATCTATTAGAAACGCAGCAGCAACAATAAATAGCAGCAGCTGTTGTTGTTTAGTTTAGCTTGGTTTGATATGATCTGATTTGTTGTTTAAATATTTATTACCATTTTGAACAATTGACAATTTTGTTTTGAAAAGAATTATGTCTGAGATGTTTGATTTGATTTTATTTTTTTTTTGTATTTTGTTGTTGCTGTTACTTTAACTAATGATAATTATGAAGATGTGGTTTACATTGTTGTTGTTGTTGTCATAGCATTTGTTATTTATTTTTATAAATAATTTTTCTTTTATTAAAAAAAAAATGTATTTATTTGTCTGTTCATTCGCGTCTGACGTTAAGGAAATAATTTCTATAGCATTTTTGGCCTACTTTTACTTTGAAATACAAAAAAAAAAAAAAATTATAACGAAAAAAATATTTGCATGTGATGGCTGTTAATAAATATTGTCATTGTTATTTTTCTTTTTTTTTATTTAATATTTATATTTCCTCTTGCATTCTCATCAAAATTAAAAAAAAAAGGTTTTTTATTTTATTTTATTGCTGCTGATGGAAATAATTGAAGTACTTTCGTTATTTGAATTTAATTTTAATAATTGAAAAAAATAATAATAATTTATAAAATTTGTTTTCAAATTTGTTAATATTTTAAATTATATTTTATGATTATAAAAAATTAAAAATGATTTTATATTTTGCAATTTTATTGTTTGGCAGCCATTGCAACATATTATAAATTCAATTTCATATATAATTTACAGTTAGGGACAAAACTATTTGTACACCTCATATATTTCGTATATCTTCAATAGTTTNNATCTAAGGGGACTTGGGACCACATTTGTGAATCAATGAACTCTATAAGACGATGCGAAAACTACGAAAAGTTAGTTCACCTCTCAGCCGGCTAACAGCCGACTTTGAGCCCCCGCTGACAATTTTTAGCAAAGCCGCCGCCGCCGTTAAAATCGTTCGGCGCAGTTCTCTGGCTGCAATTTATTTTTTACCGTAAATTTTGTCGGAAATGGATAGTTATCCCAAAAATTTAGTAGATCAATATTTAAAAACCTCTATAAAACTTAAGAAAATCGAAAAAGCAGTTTTCAAGTAAGAGTAAACATTCTTCTTAAAATGTTCTCATAAAAAATCTTATTTCATTCAATAATTTTTCTAGACGTTTTGGTCCTAATGTCTCAGAGGTTTTGGACGATTACAGCCGTTTGGCCATAAAATTTGAAGAAGCTGGTATTTACCAATATGCTGCCATGTGTCAGCTGGGTGTAGCAAAATGTGAAAACTATTTGCAAAATTCCTTGGCCGAGTGTCAGGCCCTTTTAAAAGCTGCCCGATTATTTTTAAAGGCTCATCAAGAAGTGGAGTCTTTGTTATTAAGATCTAATCGCCCGGAGTACAGAGAAACTGCTTTGCATTGCTTTACCCAAGCTGTGGACAAATGTCCTGATGATAGTGTTATTAAGGCGGCCATTATACGTGAAATGACTCCTTTACAGCCGCACTATGAGGTCACCAGTTCTTTTAATTCACCAGCTCATCGTATCTATGAACTGGAATTGGCCACTGAACAATGTTTGAAAAATCATGATTATCTTAAGGCCTTACAACAGTTAGACGATATTGTAGACAATATCTATGAGCGTAAAAAACAACAACTTTATCAGGAAGTTTTGGCTAGAGTAGAAATCTTAAGGGTTTTACTTTTAGTGGCTCTAACACTGCCACCTGCACGACAAACTCCAGCTCACATAAAACTCATAGAGTTTTATGTTCAATTGGCAGAATTTCAAGCAGAGGAAAACTTAACATCCAGTCCTACACAATCTCCGGTACATGAGGTACACTCGTTTATTTCTTGGCGTCCTGGAGCATATTTAACACAATTTCAAAAATATGCTTTAGCGGAGATTATTTTATCTTGGCATCAAAATAAGCCACGTGATTTAAAAGTAGCTTTACAAGAATTTCGTCATAATTTTATATCTCTTTCGGAGCCACAAAGATTTCTTATAAACAGTATTATACAAAAGGTAGATAAGAAATGTTAAAGACAAGAAGGGAAGTCTTTAAACTTAAAAAAAAAGGTTAAGAAGATTTTCATTAATTGTTTTTTTACATTAATATTAATTTTCATTCCATTTTTATTTTCATTTAGGATTAAGTCCAGTTCTGTGTCAAGATAAATAAAAAAATAATTTCTAAATAATGACAAATTACTAAGGTAAGATTTTTAAACACTTTTCGTTTAAAATACTTTTTATTATTTGCTTATAATTAATCGATTATTGTTTTCAATAATATATAAAGTAATCAAATCTTATAATCAAAAATTATGAAAATTGAAAAAGTGATTTTATAACGAAATTAGATTTGTAAGAAAATATCAATAATTTAGGGAGTTTCACGAATTGAATTTGTATAAATTACACTTTGTAATTGCAAAAATTGTCTTCCTTGAATTGATATAAATTATAATTACCATGAATTTATAACATTTAATTCATTATTTTAACTCACACACAAATGCATTTATTCTTCTCATATTTTTATTTATTACACATTAATTAGAAGACATCGATCCATAAACAATAATGAATTTATTGATAACAAATTTTGATTCAAAGCAAAAATCTCCAAGTACTTCATTAAAATCTCATTTTTATTGGGAACAAAATTTAATGTTTGAATTCTTATCGTATCATTTCCACTTCAATTTACAATTATTCATGTTTTTACATTTAAAAAAAGTTAATTATAATTAAAATTATATTAATTACAAATTTCACTTCAATATTATAGATTTCCAACAAAAAATCGTTTTGCTTTTAACCTTAATCATGCTTCGAATAATAAATTCTAATGTTGATCTAAATGATTGAATTTCTTGCGTAATTTTTCACGTCTTTCCTTTTTAACATTACGCCAAGGTTTTGCTGTGGGTTCAGATTGCACTATTGAACCATCGGCCTGAACTCTAATGTGGGGAAAATTTGTACGACCCTTAATGTGGGCAGCCCCTGTATGTTGGACGAAAAACTGACTATCCAAATCCTTGGAGGTGGTGTTTTTGTTGATCTGCAATTGAAAAGGAAAGAAAAATTTTATAGTAAAATCCTTGAATTAATAAGTATATAATACACACCCTCATGGCTCTTTGCTGTTGATCTGGCAGAGATTTTTCTTCTATAATCTTGCGAGTTCTTTCAGGAAATTGATGATATTCTTCTTGATCTACTGTGGGAGGGGCCACACAATACAAAAGTTTACCATTTACATAATCTTTTAAAACATAACGGGCCGATCGTGACTGATCCGGTTGACCATTAGATGTCATAAATCCACGATTATCTGGAAAAGTATAACAACTTAAAATTAATTCATCTACAAAACAAGATTCCTTTAAGACCTACAGCCATATGCCAATAAAAGTTCTTCTGAATGAGGACATCTATTGGGATCCTCTCCTTCAATAGGTTTGGCTATAATAATACCATATTTATCCTCTAAAACGTGGCGAGGTATGCGGGAACATAAAAGATTTACTGCGGGCACATGGTCGCGCATCTAAAAATTTTAAAGTTATTAAAAAAGTAAAATCTTATGAATTTTTTAAAACAATACCTGATCTATGGGTAAAATACCATTTAATATCATATCAGCTTTGGTTAGTACAAAACTGGGCATTACCAAACCGGGACAATCACACAGTAGTAGATCCTGATCCAAATACAAAGTCTGGAAATGTTTAGTTTTACCAGGGGTGGCTGATACAGATACTTTTTTCTCTGTCATTAATGCATTAATGGTACTACTTTTGCCTACATTGGGATAACCCACAAGACCTATGGTGGTAACTTTTTCTGTGTATGTTTGACCCTGATATACAGTCTTGAATAAAGCTATAAGTTCCTCGCGTGTTAACAATTTCGAACTGTTTTTAATGAAATTAGATTCCGCTTTTTCTTCTTGTGGTGTGGGCAATTTCTTTTCAATTTGTTGCAATTTGTCTTCTAATACGTCCAAAGTATTGTTGATTTCATTGGCCGCCTTTTTAAGTTCTTTCAAAGAAATATCCTCAGGCTGTTCTTCTAATTCCTCACTGGATTCCGTATCTGTGTGTTCATCATCATTATCTTCCTTTTCATCTTCCTGCTGCTTCTTTAACTTAAGCTCAGTTTTAGCTGGCTTCTCTTCTTTATTTTCTGTTTCCTTTTTCAATTCCTCAGTGGCCATAGCCGCCGAGAAAAATGCTGTCCTAATTCCTTGACTATCAAAATATTCGGCCCAATGCTGTCTTTGTTTTTCGGTTAGTAAATCTGATTTATTAACCAAAATCATATTCATTTTATTGGGATTAACTTCTTTAACATATTTTTCCAAATCTTCACTTCTAAATAGCAAAGGATTGCGAGCATCTACTATTTGAACCACTACATCAGATCTCTCCACCACACGCCACAATTGTCGCCAGAATTCTAAATTCTTTTCATAAGGTGTCATTATTATCTCTTCATCTTCTTGCAACAACGCCAAATTACGCCTCCAATCTAAGAAGCTTTCTCTCTCGGCTCTTTGTAATTCATCTGCTGATGTTTCGGCTGTCCATTTGGGACGTCTGGGAATTTTTAACAAATCCTTATTGTCTTTATGTTTTTTTTCTATTTGTAATTGTTCTTTACGTGATAGCAAGCCCACACCTTGTTTGGGATTGATAAAGGCTATATTTAATTTTTCAGCCTGAAATTCAGTACCCGCTAATTCGGCAGTTCTTAAGAATTCTTGGAAAGAGGATTCTTCGGTGACAGAACTCAGGTTTAAACGACCCCAATCATAACCATCTTGGATTTCGGTAGTATGCAACTAATAATATTTAATTATAAAAGTTTATTTTTACACACATACATATGAAATTGTTTATTCATTTTTTTCTGCTCACCATAGAATCATTGTCCACTTTTCTTCTGGGCGCATGACCAAAACGATCTTTTATTAGCGTACGTCCTAAACTATTGTTTGCTTTACTTTTTTTGCTCATTTTTATTTGATTTTTTTAAAGAATTTTTTTATTTTTTATAATTTTCTTGCAATTTCAACACGTGCACTTTCTGAAAACAATCATCAAAACAATGACCAGCTGTCATTATAAATCATTCACAATAGCAATTTATAGCTTTTAAGGAAGTGTAGCCATATGTAAAATATTTCTAACAAAATGTATTTTGGCGATTTTAATGGTTATCCTTTTTTATTTATGGATTTTTGTAACAAAATGGGTTTCTGACAGGGAAAGAATCTTATTTTTAAAAAGAAAGAATATAAATAAAAATAAATTTAGAATATTAATGCAGGAATGTTGCATTTGTTAACAAAAATTCTACAAATTTATTTAAAAAATTTCTTAAATTATAAAAATTTGAAGAAAAATATTTATTTATAATATTAAATTTTTAAAAGGGTTTTGAAATGTTTTTGGAAATCTGTTGGTTTTTGTAAAAATGTATCGAATTTTTGAAAATTCTTCAGAGGTTTTTTTTCCTAAATTTTGTGTTTGCGATTTTTTAGTGAATATAAATTAATTACAATTTGGAGATGGAGATTTTTTTTTTCATAATTTACCAAATGTTGTAGATATGTGCTTTCACACTTTCAATATTTATTGTTTTTAAACGATTTATTGTCATTTGGATAATTTTTTTCATAATTTATCAAATTTTTTGCTGTTTTGAATTTTTTTGCTGTAAAATTATTCAATTTTTTCCGTTTCGGCGATTTTTCTTTATTTGCATTTACAGTGCTTTTTTACTTTTTGGTAAATTGAAGAATATTTTATAGGATTGCATTTTTTCGTTAATCGTTTTTATA
>MINK01188871.1:0-12744 GCA_001735545.1 Phormia regina | reverse complement strand
TTAAACTGTGATCTGACAACTACGCAGCGTATAAATTATATTCAAAGTTTTGAACAATTTCATCTTTGATGTACTTCAAGCTGAAGTTTGGATCGTATTCGATTTGGTTCCGTTCCGCAGGTTGAAGCGAAAGTATTCTCTGTAGTTTGAGCCTTAAAAATTAATGTAAAGTTTAAGTATTCATCTTCTTTCGCTCCTCTCTTATAAAATCAAAATGCGGCAAGAAAAATTGCTGTGTTGAACCCGGGGCTTTCTTGAAAATTCTAAAATTATTAAATCGTATTTTTTTTTTTATAATTTTTTTAGATATTCGTATTATGGGTATGAAGATGCAACATTGGAACGCGGTGCGTTTGGAATTTACAGCATTTAATATACCAAGAGTGGAGAGTAAAGATAAGGATAAAGAGTAAGTTTTGTCTAAATAGAAATCATAAGAGTATAAATCTAAAAGAATTTTGTTTTTTTATTCAGAACCAATTGTTCCGATGGTTATTTGAAAATCTATCTTAAGGGCCAGGAAACTGCTGATGCTTATGATAAATTCGATTATGAGTTATGTGGCAATGAAACTCAACGTGTTGTTAGTGATGGGCCTCGCTTGGCGATGGTCTTTAGTTCGGGCGAACTACAGGGTCGTGGCTTTAAGGGCAAATATGTTTTTGAAACGGAGTATAAAATACCTGGTACAGCAGCTCCTGATGGTAGTTGCAGTTTTACATATGTGAGTGCTTCGAAGAAACGTGGCGAATTGAATAGTCCTCGCTATCCATCCAATTATCCGTCGGATACGAATTGTTCGTATTTGTTCTTGGCCGAACCCAATGAGCAGGTGACAATTGTATTTGATCATTTTAAGATTAAAGCGGAAGGTAATTCAAATGTAACCGCAGGGGCGTATGGGTGAGTTCAAAAATAATGTTTTTTTTCCTTGTTTGTTATTGTATTTTATTATTTAATTTGAAAATTTCTTTTAAAGTTCGGTTATCTGCAATGAAGATTGGTTGGAAATGTACGTCGTCTATCGTGATAATAATGATCGTTTTCTTGGTCGCTATTGTGGTATGACAGCGCCCGGCCCCGTCGAGAGCCCAAGGGGTGCAGTGGGTCTGCGTATTACATTGCATACTGATCAAGAGAATGTCGCTAGCGGTTTTAAGGCTCGCTACTTTTTCGAAACTGCCAAAAGTGAAATAGGCGACTGTGGAGGCAACTTTTCCAATGAAGATTCAGGCATTATAACCTCACCTAACTATCCGGCCGGCTATAAAGCACCCGGTCGTGGTATGGCTTCAATGGCATGTAATTGGTTAATGACCGCCAGACCCGGCTATAAGTTATCAATACATTTCGAGCAGTTCTCATTAGAGGGTGATCCAACAAGTAAGTTGAAATTGTGGCATCTAAGTTATTTGATAATTTGGAGATAATGCAAAATGTTTTTCTTGTTTTTGTCGAAAAAAAGATCGTGGTTGCCCAGCTGCTGTTTTACGTCTTTGGGTTAATGTTGACTCTGATCAGCCGCCTTTGGAATTGTGTGGTGAAAAGCCACCAATAGAACAATGGCATTATATTTCTACGGGACAAACGGCTCGTATTAGTTTTACCACCAGTGATAAAACTGTGGGTGCACAGGTAAATTCATTTTTGTTTTTTATTAAATATTATTGTATAAAATTCTTATTTTAATTAATATTTTANNTGGACTGAAATACAAGACTCTGGTCCAGGACCACCATCAATTGGTTTGTTGTGCGAGTCCACCTATCATTTTCAATGCGAGGTGGGCTATTGTATTTCGGATAAGTTACGTTGTGATGGTGTCAAAAACTGTGGTCCCAATGATGATAGTGACGAATTGCACTGTGAGTCGTGAGTGAGTCGAACGGTTCAGTTCATTTTTTATTTCATTTTTTTATTATTTTTTTATAATTAAGTTGTATTTTGTTTATGACTCTTCTTTTTGTTTACACAATTGTTTATTTCTTAAACAGAAGGTTTAGCTAAATTTCCATTTTTAATTAAAATTTTCAATTAAAATTAGGAAATTTTTGCTGAAACTTTACAGAAAGTAAAAAAAGAAGATCTTTAACAATTACTAGTTTTGAAATTAAATCAAAATACTGATTTAATTGTTTTAAAGTAAAAAAAATAAAATTAAATGTTTTTATTTTTATAGCCTTATTCTGTAAAATATATTAAATATTAAAAACAACAAACAAATTTAATACAAATTGTCGGAACGAATCTTCGTTTCATTTTACAGAATAATGGAATTTTAAATAAAAACATTGTTTTTTATAATTTTTTTATATACATACGTATAATATATAGCTATTAAGTTTTCTTATTTAGTAATTTTCTTAGTTTTCTTTCTATTTAGTTTTTCTTCGATTTTTTATTTTATTTTTTATTATTTTTTTTAAGAAATAATAATATCTATGAAACTTGAACCCGACGATATACACTTTTTCCAAATAAAACATATATAAACATATATTCTAACAACAATTTTAAACTAATTAATTAAATTACTAAATCTAAAGTTATTGATTAAATATTAAAACTATGTATTTAGCACATATATTTTTTAAATTAACAAAAAAAAGTAAACAACTAAAAATCACTTTCCAACGAAAAGCTATAAAGTAAAATTAAATATCAAATTTGTTGTTTTAAAAATAATCTTCTATTTAAATCTAATTCCATGTAATGGCCAAATCAAAATTTATTTGTTTAATAATAAATTATTTAATATCTTTTCGTCAGAAAGTGTGTTTATAAAATTGTATTTAAATGTAATGCATGTTTTCTGTAACCTAGTTGTTTACTTTTCTCCTTTTTATGTACTTGATATTTAAAATCTTTAAAATTGCACTTTTTAATTTTTTAGTATTGTATTTAGGAGTTTTTTTAATTTTAAATGAAAATCAATTAACTGAGAAATCATTTCAAATGAATTAAATTTCACAATTCAAATCCTAGGTCGTATTATTGTATAACGTAAATATTACAGTGAACAAAACTTTTGAAAGCAAAACTAATATATAAATATTTATATATTGGCAATATAAGGAAAGAACATGCTTACACACCTAAGTTAAATATTACATTAAAAAAAATATTTATGTTTGATTTTTTTTTTTTTTTTTAATTTTATACATCGATTTTTTTTTTTAATATTTTTTTTTTAATAAATCCTGAGATATTTAAGGTATAATTTTCTTAAAAATATTCTATGAATTTCTTTTTAATTATCTCAATTCGTTTAGCCTTGAAAAATTTTAAAAATATTAAGACAATATAAAAATTGATTTATTTTGAAAATCGGAAAATTTTCGGAATTGTATATTTGTTAGCATTTTTGCACCCAGATATGGTAATTAATGTTTACAAACTATCGCTGGTATTGAAGATTATTAATTTCTTCTATTTGAGATTATCTTGAAATCGTAATGTCAGATAAGTGGTACAAGTAGACAATTTTAAAATTCTTCTTTATTGAAAAACTATTAAGCATTTCTTGTTATTTTTTTTTTTTTTTTATGATAAAAAATTATTTCCAATGATCCGTTTCAAGGAGTTTCCTAGAAATCTGGATTCTGTTTTTCGTAGTTTGAACCTACTTTTAGCATTCCCTTTAGCTAAATAGTCAGGAAAAGCAGCAATAACAA
This sequence comes from Phormia regina, assembly GCA_001735545.1. Taxonomy (NCBI): domain Eukaryota; kingdom Metazoa; phylum Arthropoda; class Insecta; order Diptera; family Calliphoridae; genus Phormia; species Phormia regina. The sequence goes on along the minus strand of MINK01188871.1, from coordinate 9,070 downwards.
TTATAATTTTTTTTCTAAAACGAACTTTTGATGACCCTAAATTGTCCACATTTATCTTGCATAGTGACCGTGTAATTCAGCGGGTTAGGTAAAAGTTGGCGTTTTTAAAGCTGGACGGAATTAATATGCTGACCTTATAATTTTGACTCATTGGATAGTTCACATTTTCAACATTTTTGTCTATAAAAAGATCAAATGACAAATAATTGATACCAAAGGGTGTTTATGGGAACACCTCTTATTAGTAAGTATTTTACCTAGCAGTACCATCAAATATTCCTTGTACTTTTTAATACACGGTGCCAAGAAAAGTGACCTTATAGTTTTGCCGCGCACCTTATAAAACGCACCTTTGTATAAAGTAGGGATGTCAATAACTAAAATTATATTTGTGTCAGTGAGAATGAAAAATGCACTTAAAGAAAATTTTTTGGTTTGGTAAATGAAATACGTTAAATATACTTGGAGATTTATTAAACAAAACCTTTTCGCTTTCCTTACACGTAAATGGATTAATACTACATATAAAATGTACCTACAATTTCTCCAACTTTATCGAAAAAAAAATTATATTAAATTTCATTTCATAGTATTTACAAAGTACGGACTTTAACCGTTTTTCAAAGCTAAACGAATTCGGAAAATAAAACTATTTTAGCATTCTGTAATGCTGTAATATCCAATACATTTCGAAATAATAAAATGTATTGGAAATTAGCTCGGGTTCACACATAGCAAATTTTCTTGCCGCAATTCTAAATTTATAGGAGAGAGAGGAGGAGAGAATACTAAAGTTTTACATTCTCTTTACCTTTCACGCCTACAAAGTCAAAATTGGCGCAAGAAAAATTGCTGTGTGTGAACCACGACTTACAGAATGTTTTAAAGAAATTTTTCCTCAAGACTTCCCAAAAAAAAAAAAATAAAGTCGAAGCAAAATTTCAAGCGTAAATATATTATCAACTGTAATAGATAACTTCCTCTATAGCTTTCCCATACATTTCAATTCGATCCGAATAAAAGTATAAGAGATACAGATTATTACCAATTTTATTTTATTTTTTTGTTCAATTGTTTAGTTTTGAATAAATAAGTCGTAATAATGATATAAATTAGCTAGGATTATATTTTAAAATCAATAACAAAAGGCATTTCAAAAATTTATATATAAATTTATCTAAACGAAAGTTTTGTTCCATGGGCCTTTGATTTTCTTAACTTTTTTCATTTTCCATACCTTGTAAATTCACTGGGTTTATTAATCAAAGTCACTAAATAATTCTATTAAGTATTTTGCTACGTTTTTTGACGTTTTTCCTCAAACAATTTGTTATCCCCTTAAAGAAAATATATGTGAAACTTTTATATTTCAATATTATCTTAAATTTTATTCTGTATATGTAGTTTTAGTTAAGTTATATCTATTAATAAATCAATCATCTAATTTTTAAATTAATTCTTTAAAAAAAATAATAATAATATTAAATCATCCTTTATTTTATGTTTATTTTTTTTAAGTTCACTTTTTTCCACATTTTCCTTTCTCTGAGTCATACATATATATTCCTCTTTCCTTAACACACTATATCTCTTCCTTTCTATTTGCTTTCCTTTCTTCAACATACAATTAAATGTGTATTCTTCTACTTTTCTTTTTTTTCTATTTTTATCTCTACTTTTTTTCCTATCAAAACAAACAACCAAAATTAAAAAAAAAAACTTCATTACCTATTTATAACAAAAAAAAATTATTAAAATAAAAAATTTTAATAAACAAACACAGGTGACGGAACAATTTCAAATCATTCAATATCAATATTGTTACAAATTATTAATTTAGCAATATGTTTAAATATATTTTTTTAATTAATACTTTCTTAATTGATGGCAAATTGTTCATATTGCTAATTTAATAATTAACTGCCTCTTTTTGCTCAGATTACAAATTCATTTCAATATAAACTATCACTACAAAATAATGTTTAAACACGTGAGTTTCTAATCTCTATCTCTCTATTTAATAACAAAATGTTTTTAAAATTATGTTTTTTTTTAATTTATTTTGTTTATTAATTTTTGTCTTTTATTTGTACAAAGAAAATAATAATAAATAACATATACCACTTAATAAACAAACTTGATAACATTTTACACTGCCACCCAAGATCATGGTAATACATTTTCGTACTTTTTTTTTTTGCTTTAATTATAGTTACACTTCATTAAACATTACTACTTCGGACTTACAGTATAAAGCCTTTTTTGATCTACAAAATATTGTATAACAAGAGATTTTTGAAGAGCTTTTATTTGCTTACGTCTAATAATATCATCTCATTATATATTTTGGAACTAATACAGATCCTAAGCAATAATAATTTAGACACTTTTTTAAACATTAATTTTCCTTCATATTGAAATCATCCAATCAGATAATCCAAATTTATTTTATAAATTAGAAATAAGTCTGTAAGCTTATGAACGATTGTAGATACTTAAATAAAATTTTACATGACCGGAGCATAGAAATTTTTTCCAGACCCTGATCCGAAAAAAAACATCAAATTTCGATTTTAAGCATGAAAACTAATGTTTTTATTAGGGCCCAAATATTTAAACAAGTAGAGGTGAAATTTTCGCTCAATACAGTTAAACTTGTTATGATCCGGAAGGATATTTGTATGAAGGCAAGATGAAATAATAGACTTCATCCTTGGACTTTAGAAAATTTGTGTGCGAAATTTCATTAATTTATGTTCAAAATTGCAACCTGTAGTTTAATTAAAACAGGGTTTCGCACAAGATCCTGCTTCGCGACCTCTTTTGACTTTGCGATCCACTACAACTTTAAAAATCAGATAACATGTTATTTAAATATATAATAATTAAAACATAATACTAAAATGTATGATATTATATTTGTTTCATGGGATCTTTAATTTAAGAGCGTATTTTCGGATAGAGCCTATCTAATATTATTATTTGCGTCCACAAAATCCACCAAAAAATTAATTTTGATAAATTTCTCTATATTTGAACTCAAATGTTTTTAAATCAGTTGGTTCAAAATTTAATTGCACACATGGGTTATATTTTCTGCATAAAAAAGTTGTTGGTGCCAATGTACAGTGGGGGAGAGGTCTGTACAATAATATGTTTGGAAAAGACACCCAACGTAATTCTCAAGTGCAGAGGTATAGGAGCTAAAAATAGGGATTCTTTGACATGTAAAATGATTTATTACCTATTTTTTTTTTTTACTTCGGAAAGGTATCTTTACAAAGATAAGATAATAATTCCAAAAACTAACTAACTTCAGTCTATATTTTCTAAAAAAAAGTACGAATCAGCACAAGGAATGCAGTTTAGGAATCTATAAAAGTTAAAAGTTTTCAAACTTTGGAAAATGTGAATTTTATAATTGAAAATGTGAAATAACATATTACTTTATGAAAGTAGACCAAAAACTAATGAAAACTACGAAATAAATGTGGTTTTAATAAGACATTATATTAGCTTTTTCCGGCTTTATTTTTTGGGGCACTTAGCCTCTTCTGACCTTTTTTAAAGTTCAATTAAGCTTTTATTTTTCTCAACTACTGGCAACACTTATTATATTTCTTATCTGCTATAAATTTGTCTTATTTCGACACAATATTTTGATAAAAAGAAAATAATGTGTTTTTAAGAATATTCTTCAATATTATATTCCCCTAGGCATGTCCTTACGGACCCCTTGTGGGTTGCAGAACCTCATTTGAGAACCATTGAATTAAAAGGCTTACATAAACGGTCAGAAGGACTATAAATTTATATGTAGTCTTAGCACAATATTTTTGGCTGTTACAAACATCAGCATAAACGCAAAATATCCTTTCTACCTATGAGTATAAATACTTACCCGATATGAACAAATTTAGAGACTTACTCCTCTAAAGCACATTATTACAACTCGTCAATAGCTAAAGGTATGATGTTATCGGACAGAAAAGAAGCATTTGATTATTATAAGTTAACTTTAAGCTAAAAGTAGCCGATAAGCTAAAGGGAAGATCATCCTACCTTTAAATGTATTATTTTCGCAGATCTTCCTTTTTTGATGCGAATTACATCCACAAATTATAGTTATATAATTAAATTTTTTAGCTTTTTGTTGATGAATATGAAAATAATTTAAAATTATTTTNNTGTACCATAGAAAACAACTAGAAGTCCAACTCTTTTCATTCGCTCAGAAACAAAAAAATAACTCTCTTCACAAGTATTAATTTGTTCTGTAGAAAATTTTACTAACACATGCAAGGAGTTCAGTTTATTTAACAATTCTGTTAGGTTATTTGTGAGCAAGTCTGAGTTCTAGTTGTTTTCTATGGTTTGTACAATTTAAATTTCAACATCTTTTCATTCGCTCAGGAACAAAAAAATGACTCTCTTCAAACAGGTATGTATCTTGTTCTGTAGAAAATTTTACTAACACATGCAAGGTAATTTAACAATTCTGTTAGGTTTTTTGTTGAGCTGTCTGAGTTCTAAGTTGTTTTTCTATGGTTGTACAGATTTAAATTTCAACCACCAAAAATAGTAATGGTCAAAAATAAATATATTTATTTATTTTTTTTTTCAATTTGTGGAAAATATTCTTGCACTGGAGACCGAAAAAAGTAATACAAAAATGATCGTTGTGATGATTTAGGAAAATGTTTTCCTTAAATTTTAATAAAAAAAATTGTTATTTTGTGGTGTTTCTCTCCTCTGTCACAAGTGTGGTTGAATTCACACAAAAACTTGTAATGTGAAGAGAGAGAATGTTGTTTTTGGCAACTAAATTTGACAAGCTTTCTGTTCTTAGTATTCCTTTTGTTAGTAAAACAAACAAACAAAATTTCGTTGCCAACTATGTACAAAGTATTTGTTAAAAGTAATCGGACATTTACTTTGATAATTGTCGATAATTTTGAAAATGTTTAATTTTAATTTACAAAGGAAGTTGTAATAACGATTCACTTTATACCTCACTTTAATTAAAGTTACCTTTTACTATTACGAACATTAAAGGCAGGTTGTAATAATGGCCCTTAATCAACTCGAAAACACCTCAGCTCTAAACATGTAATGTTTTATTTAAATAATTCTTAAAGTTCATAAGTTACAAAATTACTTAAAAAAATAATAATAATTTTGGGACCATTGCGCGTCCCAAAAATGGGTAACAGTTTTCAAAAACCACTACTTAGCACAAATAAAAGTTATAATATCTCTTAGAAAATAATTTATAAAAAGGTAAAATTTTTCTAAATTTAAAATAAAACTACAAAGTCAATAAAGTTTTCAAAAATAATATAATTATTTACTCAAAAAAATATAAATATACAATAAATTACAAAATTTTTATCTTTTGAAATCCATAGTCTTATTTTCAATATCATGATATTATCATTTGCTTTTCATAAATACGTTCAAAATAACTCATTATAAATATACATGGTATATCCAACCAAAATAACTTTTCAATAACATTGTCATTTACATATACATATGTAACTTCATAAAACAAAAAAAGTTTTACTAGTTTAAATAACTCAATATAGTTTAGAATCTTTTTCTATTACGTCTTCATAAGTAAACATTACTAAGAAAACATTTGCATATTATATTAAATCAATAAAATATATTTCATAATTACAATAAAAAAAATCGTCTTAGAATAGTTGTTGTTCTATAATAAATAAAATGTAATAATTAAAGTAATAAATATTCCAGCACGTGATTGTCTTAATTAAATGCACTTTTTTTTAAGTATAAATAATTTAGTTGGTTTCTAGAAATAATGACTTACGAATATATGAAGAAGCACTTTCTGTATATATAATAATATTTCTCTTAATGAAATAAATAGAATAGAAATCTATCAAAACTTTGTTTAAAAAGCTAAAAAACTCTTTAGAAATGCTATAAAACATAAAATGTTAAAAGCTTATGTTAATTTAAAAACTTAAATGAATATTGACTACAAAGAGAAAAAAAAAACAAAATTAAACAGCACCTTAACAACATACTATGTACAAATTAAACAAAATTAAAAAAAAAATAATAATAATATAAATAAATACGAAACATAATGAAACATTTTATTTTTTAATACATAAATATGTAAAAATTTCATACTATAAAAGTATGTTATTTTTTTAAGTTAAAAAAGAAAAAAAAATATTTATCTTTATATAAGTTTTTATACACTATCTTTATGTATTATATACTTATTTATTTCTATAAACATACAAAATTTATAAATAATGCAAAAATTTATATATTTATAAAATTAATAATTTATTTTCTTATTCTCCTCTTTTTTCGAAATTTTCTTTATTCTTTTTTTTTCCTCTTAATCTGTTCTTAATCTTAATGATTTGATTTTGAAAAATAAAAACAAAAATACTTTTAAATCCATCATATAAAGGTATCACAAAAGCGCAAGCGGAGGATCACGGCGTTCTAATTATAACAACACTTCTCGTCGTCTCGTTCCTAATTTGTCTCCTATGCATACTCTATCACTCCAGAAGAAAACGTAGACAACAACTCCATCAAATGGGTTTACATCGTAATGCTCATTATGATTCACAAACAAGTGCTACAGGTAGGTCTTCATTTATTTATTACACCTCAACGATTCTAATGCAATATGAAAGTTTAACCTCAGATTTAATTAATTATCCAAAAGGGTTTTTCAATTCGAGATCGAATTTCGATTTTATGGTGTCTTTTTCTTTTAATGTGGAGTGACCATAATCAATTAATATAGGCTTCATCATTGAATCATAGACGATTTGTAAACTAAAAGTTTTTAATTTATTTTAAAAATCACGACCTATAGTTTGATTACAATTTGAGTTGAAGAAGTTGGTTGGCTTCGAGTATGTGAGTTTCTTAAAAATTCGACAAAAATTCAGTTATGGCTTGAATGTAGTAGAAGCGAGAATGTTATATATAATTTATATACCCACCAACTTCAACTTTTTCTAATTTTACGTTATATGAGAGGTGGGCGGTCTACGCCCATGTTTAGTTTATTTCGTTGTTAAACATGCTTTTGTTTGAAAGATATCAGAAGAAAAGCATGAAATGAAGATACAACGGATATTCGTGTCACTAGTATTTTAACCCATAATTATTTTATTTATTTATAATACCAAAAAAATCTTATATAAGATGAACATTTGAATGTATCAAATTTCGTCCCCCTAAGCCCTATCCCGTTTAAGCCCTATCCTGCTTTCAACAGGCAGAAGGACGACAAAATATATAGTTTATCGGGTTTTAAATGTTTTTTTCGACATTATTACACACGAAATGATAAAATCTATATATTACCCACTGAGTGATTCCATATCAAAACGGACAAAAAACAGACATTTTCGGATTTGATATCTTCGATTTCAATAAAATTCGCTACAGATATTAAGTATTGCAAATTTTACTCAAATCATAATTTTTCTTAGTAAAGAATTCTCCTGATCCAAAAATATGACGTTTAAAAAATCAGAAAACGGTTGAATTTTTTCCAAAAGTAATCACCTTTATTGCTTATAATTTCTAAAGTATACATTGTACAATTCTTATTTTTATTTCATTTAATAGAAAAACTCATGGACTCATGTAAAATGAGATGACATGTAAAATATTTATATATTTCGAAGGTTCAAAGGTCAAAGTTGGTAATATAAAGATTAAAGCTTAATAATATATTGAGAATGAAACCCTTCTAATTTGTGCCAATTTCCACAATTAGAGCATTGACCATTGCAAGTGTTTCCGAATGAAATGAAATTTCATACCCATGTTTCTTCCCGGTATGGAAATATGACGGTTTAAAAAACGAAAAAATAATAAGAACTTTATAAATTAATATCTATTTAACTACTAATAACTTTTTAAATATACATGGTAGATCTTTAGTTGTTGTTGCATATTATAGACAAATATATTACCTTTATAACGATATATACGTAGTTTTTTACATCAAAAGTTCAAAGGTCAAAGTTGGAGATAAAAAAATTAAAACTATTATGTCTCAAAAACCGGTATTTTTAAAATTCTTAAAAAATAATATATTGTTGGCATAATTTTTCTCCATATGGATATAAAATTTCAAGTTGGAGCCTTGTTTATTTTAGGAGTTATGGACAAAAATCCAATTATAAAAAATTAATTTTATTGTTGTTTTAAAAACAAAGAAATTACCTTATAAATGATATATAGTGAGTTACTTTAGATTAAAAGTTCAAAGGTCAAAATAAGACTTACATGAAATAAACCATTGTATTTCAAAATGCGATATTTTGAAAATGCTAAAAAAATTATATATTATTAATATAACTGTACTTTATGATTGAGCAAAATTTCATGTTGAACACTCATTTAGTTCAGAAGTTATATAACAAAATATGAACAGATATCAAATTTTGAAATCAAAATGTGCTGTTTTTTGTGTTTTACTTCATAACTCCTAAACCAATAGAGACTCCAACTTGAAATTTGGCACAAATATAGCGAAGGGTTTCATTATCAATATATATATTTTTTAAGGATTTTAAAATACCGTTTTTTTTAGATATTAAGCTTTAATCTTTATATTACCAACTTTGACCTTTGAACCTTCGAAATATATAAACATTTTACATGTCTTAAATGAAATAAAAATAAGAATTGTACAATGTATAGTTTAGAAGTTATGAGCAGTAAAGTGTGCTTACTTTTGGAAAAAAAATCAACCGTTTTCTGATTATTGAAACGTCATATTTTTGGACCAGATGGATTTTTTACTAAGAAAAATTGTGATTTGAGTAAAATTTGCAATGTTTAATATTTGTGGCAATGAAATTCATTGAAATCGAAGATATCAAATCCGAAAATTTCTGTTTTTTGTCCGTTTTGATATGGAATCACTCAGTGGGTAATATAGATTTTATCATTTCGTGTGTAATAATGTCGAAAAAAAACATTTAATAAACTATATATTTTGTCGTCCTTCTGCCTGTTGAAAGCAGGATAGGGCTTAAACGGGATAGGG
>MINK01188870.1:193-12964 GCA_001735545.1 Phormia regina | reverse complement strand
GCAATGGTGTAGGGTATCATATGGTCGGTCTTGACCGAATATACCTTCTTCTTTCGTTTGGTAATAAATTTGTATTTCCAAAACTACAGTTCGGATTAAATTGAAATGTATGTACGAGTTACAGAGGAGCACTTATGCTTTCAGAAAAATAATATTGTAGACACCATGTGATAACACAAGATAATCTACAGGGTGTCAAATTTGACTACCGTTTTTAAAAATTTTTATATTTCTGTAGTGTTTAGGCAATATATTTTTAAAAAAATTTACCCCATATATCTCAGGACTTATTCCCGAAAAAGGAAATAAAGTCTAGACAAAACATCAAAAATTCAAAATAAATAACTCTTTAGTTATAAGAGATATTTTTTATTTTTTGAAACTTTTACATACTCGAGGTAGTCAAATTTGGCACCCTGTAGATTATCTTGTATTATCACAGAGTAACTACAATATAATTTTTCTGAAAGCATAAGTCCTCCTCTGCAACTCTTCATACATTTCAATTTGATCCGAGCTGTAGTTTTGGAAATACAGATTTATTGCCTAAAAAATTGCTTTTGACCCCACTGCGCGCATGTTGCACTGCGCTTCCAAAATGTGTTTTATCGAAATAATTCCATAACTTTTGAAACGTTCAATATATTTTAATGAAATTTTACATGGTTAGAGCTAAGATGAGATTGTCTTGCCTTAGAGGTATGCAGCTTTCTAGAGGTTCATAGAGCTAGTTGGCCATCTCGAGTATGTTATTAAAAAAAAAAAAAAATTACCAAAAATTCAATTACGATATGTTAGAAACAAAATCTTACTTATAGATAGTCATTGTAAATCTCTTTAAAAAAACCCTTAAATATGTATTTTATCTCTTTTAGTTTAAAAGATATTTTAGTCAATATAAATTTTTTTCTTATTTTTTAGGCTCGTTTTTTTCAAGTTACTTTTTTTTAAATTGGTGGACTTAATTTTATCCTTAGAATTCATTTAAAATATTTACTATATTGTCTACAAAATTCTAAATAATATTTCTGCAATAATTATATAAATATATGAATCCAACAAAAAGTTATATTAATCTAAATTGCAACATTGAAAAAATTTAATTTATTATCAAAAAGGTGGCAATATCTATTTACTTATAAATTTTTTTCTTTATTAATATTTTCAAAAGAAATATTAATCTAAATGCATATAAAGTAATTCTGGAGGAACTAAGGACAAAAATCGCCTAACAAGTCATATCTTACAATCTTCATTGGTTAATAAATAGACAATCGAAACTCATTGACAATAAAGTCATCCTGTCTAAAAACCGTTTTAAAACCAATTTGGACATATGTCTTCCAATTGTAGAGAACGGCCAGCAAAACGAGTATAGATCCTATACAGAGGGCCTAATAAAAAATTCTTAGAATCATGGCGGGTACACCAAGGTATATAAGAAACGAAAACATCCATATGGATGTAGATGTACCCATTGTCAGGGGAGTTCAAAAAATTTAAGGCAAAATCTATATCAAAATTACATAGGCAACCAAACCCACAGGTAAAAAACAACTAGCAGAAGCCTGAAGACATTCAAGGCTTCGCAGAAATGATTTACCATCTTGCTAATCGGAGGGTCGATTTATGCCATCTTCGCTCTCGCTAGAGAGTAATAAGATTTAGCTTTAGATTTAAGACTTATATACTTATTATAAGACCTAAATGGCAGATTCAGTAAAATAATGAAACGTAAAAAATCAGAAAAAGTATAAACTCGATTTTTTCATCTGCAAAAAAAAAAAAAAAAAAAAAAAAAAAAAAAATCGATTTTTTCATCTGCAAAAAAAAAAAAAAAGACAAAATATGTCAATATATCTTTTTTAATTTACAATTTAAAAATCGTTTATTTTTCAGTAGATAGTTTTGTTCTTAAGCTAACTGGATAAAAATTTAGGAAATTCTATTAAAAACATTGGCCTATAAAACTGGACCAAGATTTGGCACATGCAATGTTTTAATAGCTCTTATCGAAAGCTTAAAAATATTAGAAATTGCCTAATAAATAAAAATTTGTGATTAAAATTTTACTTTACGATAGGTGCTCTATTATGAGCCCTGTTAGCTTCACTCCTTAGGGGTACATAGAGCCTCCCTTCCAAACTTAAAATTCCATTTTATATAAATCTAATCAGTTTATTATATATTAGAGATATATTTCGATTCTACCCTATTGTGCTATATTTAAAAACGCTACAAAAGTATAAAAAATGATTATAAACTGTAGCAAATTCAATATTCGTTCTTCATTTCTACTTTAAGTCCATTAATGTATTTAACCCTTTATGTGTTACAATAAAAAAAAATTACATATAATTTATGTTTATTTATTAGTATGTATGTGTATTTATGGTATGGCAAATATGTTTTAAATATTGTTATTTGTCGTCTACTACATATACATCACACACACACACACATGCATACATATAAACATTTAGATTAGTAAGTGTGTATTAATGTTTTAGATATAAACACACTCATATTAACATACTAAATTCACAAGAAAAAAAACGCTTCCTAGAAAATTTATGGCTGGTTGTGTGTCATTTTTTTTTCGTGGTAAATAAATGTTGCCTGTTGACCAGGCCATTTACAAAGCATAACATCGATAACAAAAGAACAAAAAAAAACAAAAAACAGAGAAAAAGCTCGACAATGCAATTTTGTGGTTAGTAATTTTGTTTTCTATATATGTATATGTATGTGTTATTATTGTTGCCAGGGCTATTAAAACAATTATTCTATTCTCAGCTTGTTAAAATAAAATCACTTCCCCTAACCACAATTTTCAGAAAAAAAAAGAAAATTAGTCATTGTTACAACAGCTAACATATTTTTTTGTTAGTTTAAATATAAAATAAAAATGTTTAACAATAATAACATTAAATATAAACTAATACACAATACTAAAAAGGTGATTTAATAGTTTGTTAACAGTTACACACATATGCACTTACACACACACACACATACTTATTAATACATATAACAAAAACACTAGATACATTTGTGTGTATGTTTTTATGTAAAATTTTATAAAATAAAATATTTATTTTAATTAGTTGCATTTTAAATGATTTATTGTTCATTGGCCTTTGAACATTTAGACTAGGATTTTGTTATAAATTAAATAACAAAAACCAAAAACAACAAAAAAATATATATATTGTTATAGACACATTACAAATTTTTATTTCAAATGCCATTTAACTAAATACATAAATTATTTTTTAGGCTGCATTTAACATTTTAATTTCATATGCTCGTGTTTTAACATAAAAATGTCACATAAATTAAAAAATTTGGAATGTTTTCTAAGTAAATTGTTGACAGAACAAAAAAAAAAATTAGATAAAGAATAAATTATGGAAACAATTTTAATTTTCTTTAATACAAAACAACAAAAATAAAATTTCGATATATTTCTTTTTAATGAAAAATGAAAAATTTTCGATAATTTTTTTATTTGAAAAATTTTTAATAAATTGTTCTTTTTTTTATTAAAAAAAATAAAAAAATTTCTTGTTAAATACAATTTTTACCATTTTTTTATAGAAATATAATTTTTTTTTATAGAAAAATTACCTTCAATTCGATAAATCTTCTCGATAAATTTTCCTTTTTTCTATAGGAAATTTTCGATAAAATCTCTTCTTTAGGAAATTTTCGATAAATATCCCTTCTTAAGGATATTTTCAACAAAATTTCCCTTCTTTAGGAAATTTTCAATAAATTTCATTTCCTAAGGAAATTTTCAATAAATTTCCCTTCTTTTGAAAATTTCTGATAAATTATCATTATTGACAATTTTTGGAACTTTTTCTTTCAGTTTCTTTTCAGTAGAAGACATCTCCGTTAAATTTTCCTCTTATAGAAAATTTTCGATAAATTTAAATTTTCTATAGAAAATTTTCGATAAATTTAAATTTGTTCTTATAGAGAAATTTTTTCGATAAGTTTAATGTTCTATTAGAAAATTTTCGATTAAGTTGTTTAATCTTTCTATAGAATAATTCTATCGATAAGTTTTTATTTTCTATAGAAAATTTTCGATAACGAGTTTTAATTTTCTATATAAGAATATTTCGAATAGAGTTTTTGATTTTCTAATAGGAAAATTTTCCGATAAAGCTTTTAATTTTCTATATAACGATATTTCGGATACAGTTTAATTTTCTATAGAAAATTTTCGATAAGTTTTAATTTTCTATAGAAAATTTTCGATAAGTTTTAATTTTCTATAGAAAATTTTCGATAAGTTTTAATTTTCTATAGAAAATTTTCGATAAGTTTTAATTTTCTATAGAAATTTTTCGATATGTTTTAATTTTCTATAGAAAATTTTCGATAAATTTAAATTTTCTATAGAAAATTTTCGATAAATTTAAATTTTCTATAGAAAATTTTCGATAAATTTTAATTTTCTATAGAAAATTTTCGATAAATTTTAATTTTCTATAGAAAATTTTCGATAACTTTTAATTTTCTATAGAGAATTTTCGATAACTTAAATTTTCTATAGAGAATTTTCGATAACTTTTAATTTTCTATAGAAAATTTTTGATAAATTTTCTAAAATTTCGATAAATTTTCATTTTCTATAGAAAAGTATCGATAAATTTAAATTTTCTATAGAAAATTTTTGTGAAACTTCCCTTTTTATAGAAAATTCTATATTCAATTTTCTTTTTATAGGAAATTTTCGTTAAATTTTTTAAAGGAAATTTTCATTAAATTTGTTTAAAAAAAATTTCGTTAAATTTGCTTTTTATAGGAAATTTTCACTAATTTTTTTTTTATAGCAAAATTTTCACTAAATTTGCTTTTTATAGGAAATTTTCACTAAATTTGCTTTTTATAGGAAATTTTCACTAAATTTGCTTTTTATAGGAAATTTTCACTAAATTTGCTTTTTATAGGTAATTTATAGTAAATGTCTTCTTTACGACAAATTTTCGTGAAACTTTCCTTTTTATAGAAAATTTTCGTTAAATTTCTTTTTATAAGAAATTTTCTTTTTATAAGAAATTTGAGTTAAATTTTCTTTCTACAGGAAATTTTCGCTAAATTTCGTTAAATTTTCTTTTCATAGGAAATTTTCGTTAAATTTCCTTTTCATAGGAAATTTTTGTTAAATTTCTTTTTCATAGGAAATTTTTGTTAAATTTCCTTTCTATGAAAAATTTTTTCGAGAAATTTAAATGTTGCTTTTTAGAAAATTGTCGTCGAATTTTATTTTTATAGGAAATGTGTGTTAAATTTCTTTCTACAGGAAATTTCAGCTAAATTTTCTTTTTATAGGAAATTTTCCTTAAATTTTCTTTTTTAAAAGATAGATGTAAAATTTCCATTTATAAGAAATTTTCATTAAATTCCCTTTTTATAGCAAATTTTTGTCAAATTTCCTTTTTTATAGAAATTATTATTAGATATCCTTTTTATAGGAAATTTTTATTAAAATTCCTGTTTTTATTTTTTTTTTTAATTAGCTTTCTTTGATTTTAACAAAAGAGAAAAAATTGTTGATTGTTTTTATATTTTAATCTCTCTTATAATTTTTTTTACTTACTACAAATTCTTTAATACTCTCATTAAGCAATTATCTACCCGCCTTGTAAATCGATTAAATTAAAGTAACAAATTTCATTTTAATACACCAATTTTTAAGGCTAAAACTATTAATCAAAGTCCTCTAAGCTTTCTTGCATTCACTGCCACTAAGCAGCCGAAAATAAAGAATCAAAGAAAAAAAAACGTGTAGGATTTAAACTGAAAAACTCATTAACACAAACTTGAGAAAAGAAATGAAAAAAAAAAACGAAAAATAAAACCTTAAACAACTCAGCTAAGGAATATGGTGTGAAAAAAGAGGGGGAGAGAGAGAGGAAAAACCAAAGAAAAAGAAAGCATTTGCTTAAATCCCTAACAATGTATAAGTAACAAAAATATTTAAGATCCCTTTTAATACCAGTTTAGTTTTAATACACATACACAGACAAAATGATAGACTTATTAAGTTATGTATGTATATGAGAGTGTGTTTGAATGTTTTACTGTTGTAAATATGTATGTGCTTGAACTCATCATGGTATCATATACATAGTAGTTGTTATTGTGTTAGTATAGCAAAAACAGTAACTTAGCAGCAAGTTAAAATAAAATTAATGTTGTTGTCTAGTAAAATGTGAAATAATTTGTCATTGTTTTACGTAATTTGTCTTTAACGTCTAGTTGAGGCAACAACTAAAATACCAGTAGTAACAAAAACAAAATCTGTATGAACAAGAGAGTTTTACATTTTATTGGTGTGAAATGCTTAGAACTTACACACACATAAATTTAAGATATCTACACACACACATAAATTCTTATATATTTCTATGTTTCTTTTACATTTGAACGAATTTTTACTTTGACTTGTATTATCTAGCACTTTAAACGTTTTTCTTTTTGTAGCTTTAAGGCTTAAAAACAACTCTATGCAAACCAACACATTTATGCAGTTGGCACAAAAATAATAATCCCCTTGATAATGTGGTACACAGTAGGCAATAGTTATCTATTTAAAGAGTTAAAACTATTAAGGCACTAGTTTATTCATTATGGTTAGAATCAAAAATAGAATAAAACTTCAGATTTCTTTTCTAACAAAATTCTCTAAGAAAGGATTATAGGGACCTTGTATTGAAAGTGTTTTTGTACCCAACATATAGAGGGTATATATAAGTTTTTTTTTTTTTTTTTTTGCAATTTCCACAATTTTCATCGAAGAGCAAAAAAGTTTTTATTTTCTGGATCATTATAAGAAATATATAATTATAAGTGTCGGTTGAAATAGAGTTTATGAAGCCCCCTAATAACTGACATATATAATATATATATCAAATAATCGGAAATCTTTTCGAGAATTTGGCCATTGAAATTCAATAAGATCGATTAATAAATATCGGAGATATGCTTGAAAAAGAAAATATATTTGCAAAGAAGGTTCAGAACTTTTTTGTGAATTTTTGTGCTGAAAAAATATTATAAATATATTCAATAATAACTGAGATATTGTTCATTAATTTATAAATATTGTAGTATGAAAGCATACTTTAAGGCGAAAATTTTATTATTTGTGGGTAAGATGATCAAAGGTACAATATATTAAGCGCAGCCGAAAATAGCCTCTTTTTAACTTATTTTTTCTGCTTTTGTCAATTAGCTAAATGTAGTTTTTTTTTTTTTTTTTTTTTTTTTTTTCTGCATCTTTATTTTTTAATTAATTTTACAACGTAAGATTTAAAAAAAGTCTATATGTAGTGTTATATCATAAGAGAGGTTTACATGGGAAATGTCCATACCTAATGGTACTTTTTAAATATTATATTTTTTATGAACTAAAAATATGTGATTACTTTGTGAACTTTTAATTTAATTAATATATGAATATAATATTTTTAATCCCACTGTATTCTTATAGTTTTGCAAAATAGTTGGCAGGCGGGCACATTTATGCACATTTGCTTTTATCCACTTTTACTATAAACTTAATTCTGTTATGTATATTATGAATTCCATGAGACATCACAAGAGATGGCAAAAATGCTTTTTTAGCTTTTTTGCCTTATTGTGCAGACCTTTTGCTTCTTGCTTTAACATTTCACAGTGGGGCAGATTTGAAATTTTTTGAAAGTAATCTGTAACTTCTAATCACCTGGTTGGATTTGGAATGCCCCTCTTTGGCGGAGTTTAGGGGTATTAAAGTAGGGTACCTTTGACATACAAAATTGTTAATCGTTTGCCAAAATTTTTGTTTCTCATATTATTGATAAAACATGCTTGCGGCTATTTATCTCTTATAGTTTTCGAGATATTTGCCTTTCAAAATTTAAAAAAAAACTTACTCAATTTTGCAAATTCTTGGTCCAGATTTTTTCATAAATATCCTAGTATTTCCGGCAGAGTTTTATATAATGTATTGAGTAAAGAAAATTTTAAGTCGGTATCTTTACCGAATAAATGATTTTGAATCAGAAAATTGCAGAAATTCCAAAAATATTCTTTTTTTCACATTTTCGGCTATAAAATTTCCGAAATCCCGTAGATTTTTATTAAAAACTTATTGCTAGAAATTATAGATTCATAAACTTCATTCCGTTGGCCAAATTAGTACTTTGGGATTTTAGAAAAACTTTCATATAAAATAAAAAGAAAAAAGCAATTTTTTCAATTTTCAAACTCAAAATCGCTTATTAAAAATATTGACTTAAAATTTTCTTATTATTTATTATTTATTTATTTATTTATTAAAAATGATATTAAAAAATATTCGTCTGTGGGTTAAATTTGGAAAGCGATTAAAATTTGTTTATGTCAGAGCCATCCTAGTTTTAGGCCCTTTACCTGCGTCCCTGAGGGATCTGTTGGTTACACCTTCCAAAATTATAGTGATACACTTTTCGGCCACACTTTTTACACAAATCTAACCAGCAGATTAGAAGTTACAAATTTAATTCCAAAAAATGTTCGATTTTAAATCTTTATCCCATAAACTCGGCTCGAATTGAAATGTTTACAAATGTTGTAGAGGAGAACCCAAGCTGTCAGAAAAATTATCTTGTTGTCAACCTTTGAAACCACAAGATAAGCAACAGGGTATCAAAGCTGACTATGTCGGATATGTAAAAGATTCAAAAAATCATATCTTCTACAAATTAAATCCAATTTTAAAGATATATATTTAAAAAATTGCCAATATTAGTTTGATAAAATTTTTTAAATGAATTTTGGAGGAATGATAGATTGACTTATGTTTTATACACTTTGGAAGAAAATATTATGTTATAATGGTTATTTTTGCAACTTACTATATGTTATTACTGGTAGGCAATTCAGAAAATCATTACTTTGCTGACTTTCTTAGAACTAATTACTTTGAAGCTATTCAATAACTCATTTATTTCAATGTATTGCTGAAGTACTAAATTATGAAGCAATAAACAGATGATATATTTTTTCAAATTTATTTATTGAAAACATATATTAAAATTAATTTAAAACTGTCGACAATTCAGAAAAACAGGTAATTAAGGTATTTTCATGGTTTTCCGACTCCAAAAGAATATCATTTTTATAATTTAAATAAAAGGATTGATAAAAAATAATAATAAAATTTTATCTCAATTAATTGATTACATAAATGTTCTTTTATCATTAAAATATTCTTTTATAATTTAGCTAAAATATTATGTACTCCTTTACAACTCTCTCATAAAATTTCTATATGATACAAGCAATAGTTTAGGAGAGACAATATTTTTACCTAAACATTTGCGTTTTGTTCCACTGTGCATTCCTTTATTTAGTTTAGCTTATTACCTTTAGACTATGAAGTGCATATTTTTATAAGCGTGTGCCTAAGTAAGTATTTTGGTTTCCAAGAGAGAGGCATTTTAAAGAATATTTCTACAAATCCGGGATAATATTAGGGGGATTTTTAAATTTTATCTCCTCCAGTTATATTCCAATTTATATATTATAGTATTATTAATATTTATTATTTGTTTATTCCCGAGAATAAAAAGATTCCGCTAAATTGAAAACCCTACTACTTATATAAGTATTTATATTTAATCTGTATGTGATTTTCTTTCATTTTGTTTTTAAAATTCCATATAATTTTTGCTGCTAATGTTTGCTTTCTCTAATAAGTAACATTTAGTAGGAGTATGTTTGAGATCTGAAAAAAAAGTGTTTTAGCCTTAAGTTATTCTTAGGTTTTGTCATTATTATTATACCCTTCATCATAGGTGTAAAGGTTTGTCATACCGTTTGTATTTTTCACGCTTTTTAACGGGAGACTAAAAAAGTATATAATTTCGGAATACTTGTAAGAAATGATAATGATATGACCATGTCCATCCGCCCCAGAGTCGGTTGAAATGGCGTTTATGAGGCCCACTGATAACTTATATACACAATATATATATCAAACGATCAGAAATACTTTCGAGAATTTCGGTATTATGAATGGAGGATATATCTTAAAATATCTGTTTTTAAACACAGTTTATGAGTTGCTGAAGGCCCTCGTTATACTAGGGACTTATTATTTGCAAAAAAAAAGTATTGACAATTTTTTATCTGAGTTTATGTTCTCAAAAATTAAAATAAATCGGTTCAATAATAACTGATATACTGGGAAAATATCGGTTATAAATATTTTTATGGGTTTGAGCTGACGTTTAAAACGACTGAGAATCATTTCTTAAATCGATCTAACAATGTCTGTCCATCCGTCCGTCAGCTAGGCAAGTTCCAATTTTTAAGATAATTCAATGGTACGTGTGACTTTCATGTAATAATGCCGAAGCCTATTTGATCGGTCCATTATTTTATCTAGCACCTATACATATACCGGGAAATAGCTTTCAACACTCAAAAACGCATTAAAAATTGGAATATTTTAATGAAATTCGCTGAAATAAAGTCCTATATTTGTATCATAATTGGTCCCTTGCCGAATTTTGGTACACAAAGGTAATGATGTAGGATATCTAATGGTCGGGCTTGACCGACTATATCATTGTATCTAGTTTATAAATCAAAGATTAAAATAAATTAATAATATAATACTACACACACAAAAACATTTACATTAAGATTTGTAAAGTACATTTAAAAATATGAAAGTATGAAAGAATACTTTAAGGCGAAAATTTTAATTTTTAGGTGAGATAATGGAGAGTATAAAAGCTTCTGCATAACCTAATATAGACCCCGATATCGTTTTTTTCTTTTCATCTATTTGAAGTATTTTATATAAAATTTCAATATTCCATGAGTGTGAATGTATGGCTGCGGTATGAGTGTATTCATGTTTGCTTGACTTTAACTAGTAAGTATTTAAACTTTTCCTTTTTCTTAGATTTTTTTATATTTTTTTAATAAAATTTTGCAGCTCTTCATCATCATTTTCTCTCTTCTATATGTAAGTGTGAGTAGTTCTTGAAGTTTTCTTTTTTCTTTCTTTCTACTTGGTTGCAGATTAATGGAGTGTCACTGAGATAATACTTGAGAGCCATCTTTTAAAGAGTTTTAGTTGAGACAATTGCAAGAAGTAAAAGAAGAAAGTTTATTTTTTTTCGGCATTTAAATGCCAAATAAAAAAACTGAAGTTGAAAACAAAAAGTCAAGAAAATTTACTTACTTACTTGTAACATGAATAATATCAACAATTTAAATAAATTTATATGAAAAATTACTAAATCATTAAGTTTGAAATTTTCTCATTTGAAATTTTTGTATGATTTGTATTAAAAAAGTGATAATATTTTGAGGATATGAGTGTGTATTTGAATATTACAAATAATGTGTGATTAAAAAGCAGGAGATTAATTTGTGACAATTTTATATCGGAGATTATGAAGCTAAATTACAATGCACAATGGGATGAAATCGAAAATTTTAGCAAATTAACCTGTAACTTTTGATCGGCTAATTGAGTTTAACGGAAATTTGGTGTAGGCATAGCTGAGGAGTATACAATATTAAGTTTGAAAGGGGTACATAACAAACGCCTCAGTGGCGTAGCTAAGGGAGTTCAAAGTAGGATACCTCTAACATACAAAATTTTTTGGTTTCTCTTCCGATTGCAAATATTTATATGTATTATTGTAGGCCCTTATTATTGTAAAGCTTATGAATAGGGGCACCAAGGCAGTAGCATATGCTGACGATATTGTGCTCCTCAGAGAAAAATTTCTCTCCACGATTAGTGAACTCATGGAATCAGCTCTAAGTGTTCTATTGTCATGGGCTAGGGACAACGGTCTGGGAGTAAATCCCACAAAGACCGAACTAGTGCTTTTCACTAGAAAATATAAGGTTTCGACTTGATAACATCACCCTGGAACTTTCGAAAGAAACCAAATACCTTGGTGTGATTCTGGACTCTAAGCTCTCGTGGAAACGTAATGCTCAGAATCGCATGCAGAGGGCACTCTGTGCTTTCTATACATGCAAGAATACATTCGGGAAAAGATGGGGTCTAAAATCGTATATCGTTCATTGGATGTATACTGCGGTTATTAATCCCATTCTTACCTACGGTGCTATTGTATGGTGGAAGGCTGCAGGCACCAAAACACATATCTCTACTCTGAATAAGGTAACTCTCAATTACTGGTTCAATGGGTTTCACTCCCCAAGCCAGTCTGGAGACTATGTTTGACATCCTTCCCCTTGATATTTTTATTAGAAACATCTACGCCAAGTCCGATCTACGGATCAAAGAGTCGGTCGAACTCAGGCACTGCCGCGTTGGTCATGGCACTATATTGAATGAAATAGGCTCGTATATCAGTCCCCTGACTATTTAATACCCAGAATGAATTTTAATAGAACATTGGATATCAGAATCCCATCTAGGGAAGATTGGGCAACAAATTCCGTCTTTAAGGAATTTGCAATCTCAGTATTCACTGAGGGTTCTAAGACAGACACTGGCACAGACTTGGGTATAATCTCTGATGAAGTAGACAATTCGTGAACAGTCTTTCAGGCCGAAGTATATGCCATTAACGTAGCAGCGAAGCGAATTCAGGAACTTAATTTCTGCGTTTCGAACATTGATATATATGTGGACAGCCTTGCAGCAATCAAAACTCTGAATTCCCTCATTATAAAATCAAGATGTGTTGACGACTGTATACGCTCCTTAACTCAGCTAAGACACTTTCG
>MINK01188869.1:0-12681 GCA_001735545.1 Phormia regina | reverse complement strand
ATCTCATCTTAGTGGATCTACTACTGGAGGGAGACCTACCCATAGTTACAAATTCGGCTCTCTAGCCTTCAGGGTTGTTGAATCAGTCAGTCAGTCAGTTAGTAACGTTACTCTTTTTATATATCAAACAGAATTATGTAACCAATTATAATTTTGTCCCTTTATTTTATTTTTTTTTCTCAAAATTTCTTATTCCCTCATCGCGCACCCCCCCCCCCCCCCCCCCCCTGTCTCAACTCAATCAACATTATTAATATTAGAGAAAGACTTTAATTAATTATTAAAATTAGATTACAAAATTAAGTTTCATTAAAGGCAGCATTTTTTCAAAAGAATAAAGAGAACTGTTGCCATTCATTGTTATTATTATTACAAGGCAAAGTTCGAAATATTATTCTTTGCAAGGAGTCTACTAGTGGCAGAAACTAGTGCAGTGGACCATATAAAATCAACATTAATACTTTGCGTATACAGTTATTCGATGATAAATTGATTTATACGTTTCAATACAGAAATATTCAATACTTTTATATGAGAAAATCATTTTACTTCTTAATAAAGAAAAAACAGTAAAATAAAAAGTTGTTTTAAAACAATAAGCAAAAAAAAAAAAAAAAAAAAAAAAGAAGGAAAATGCATTTACATTTGAAAGGCCAATCGAGGCGAGAACATTTTTATGTTGCTAAAGTAAAATTTTACATAAAAAGAATTTTATTATTTTAATTTTTTGTTTCGTTTTATGTTTTTTTATATAAATTTAGTTTTGCTTAATTTTAGTATAGTTTCATACACGAAACAGCTTGATTTTACAATTTGTTTTTGTAGAAATCCTGCAATAATGTTTAAAACATTGAATAGCGAACTTCAGAAGTTGGTAGAGGAAAAGCATAGAAGGGAGGGATTGGAGTGGGATTGTAGAAAGTAAACAATATTGACAAATAAAATGCTTTAATCGCGTTGCTTGCTGATAAGTTTTGTTTAAAAATCTTAGAGTTGTTGCTCTTGTAATACACAAAAGCAGTATAATATTTGTTGTGTTATATTACTTAACGATTACACTAGTGACTAGTTTCGCTGAATGGAATTAATAAAATTTATTTATAACTCAAATATCATGTTACACAATTTAATATTATTAAAAAATTTATATACCATAAAAATCAATTTTTTATCTGATTTAATTGATAAATTTTTTTAAATCTTTGCAAAATTTTATTCTAAACAAATATTTTCTTTGGAATTTTTATTTCATGCGTTAAACCATTGAAATGATTTATTAAAAAGTCAATAATAAAATCTAAAGAATCACAAATTTTGTACATGAAATTCATGTTAGTGAGATATTATGTGTTGAATTTTATTTCACTGGCTTTAAAACCACTTTTTTATGATTTTATGCTGCATAAAATCCTTAGTATATAGCAATACAAAAAGTTTCCAGTTCAGTTAATAAATGGCGCCAAATTGCAGAAGATTTTACTAGCATAAAGAAGCATATTTTTTGGTTTTCATATACAAGAAAATATCTCAAAGAAAAAAAAAAAGGAAAATGAAATGAAATATTTTAAGTAAAATGGTTATGTTGTCAATATATAGAATTATTTTTCGTTATATATTTTTGCAAATTTCTATTAAGTTGGATTTACATGGCAAATAAATGTAAATACAGTTGTAGCAAAAAATATGCATTTCAAATTTTTTAAATTCTTTTAAAAGTGTTAGAACACTTTTATCACTTACTACTCTTTAATGAAAGAATAATCCCAAATATGTTTCTTTTATTTTTTTTTTTATGTAACAACATGTTAGTCAACGTTAACTCAAATAAAATATAAAAGTAAGGAGGAAAAATTTTGTAAAATAATCCAAATAACAAAATGTGCAATATTAAATAAAGTTTTTATGCAAAATGGTGTAATATTTGATTTAAAAAAAATTATTGATTTTTACTACAAAAAAAAGGCTAATGTTTGTCCTAACAAATTTTTGGAAGACTTTTGGTAAATGCTGCCTATTAGAACTCATTACCCAGTAATACTAAATCACTAATAGCTTATAGCTTACATATTAGTGAGTTAGATTACTGGTAATGAAGTATAAGTAAATTAACAGCATTAATCAAAAAGTCCTCCAAAATTTTTGTTGGGACCAATACATGCCGTTTTTTGTAGTAAATTCAATATTTAAATTAAATTGCATAATTTTTTAATTCTTGTTTATTTTAATATAAATTTGTATACGTTTGATAATTGTTAATTTTTTTTTTTATTTTTTTATTTAATGAATAATTTATATAAAAATAAGCAAATAAATTATTTGATTTAATGCATTAGTTCATTGATCAAAGATTAGTTTACATTAAAATAGTTATAAGTGCATATCGTATTTCAATGGTACTTATACTTTGATTTAATTGGGAAACAATTCGGAAGCATAATTATTATAGGAAATTTAATCGCAATTTAGAAACGAAATTTTATTTTTGAATTTTTTTAATTTGTTCGAAGAACAAATTTGTATTTTCGAAATAAAATATTCATAGAGGAAGGAATTAAACCGAAACGAATTAATCGAATTAAAGTCCGTGTAACGTGGAGTTTAAAACATTTGTAATGACTTTTTTTTACTGCTAAATTGTTTGTTTGTTATGTATGAATTTTATACATATCTACATGAACATGCGCACAAAGGGGAATGCAATTTTTTTATAAACTTTTGCAACACATGTTAATTGCGACACGAACCGTTTGTTAATTGTAAAATAGTGATCTTACCACAATATTAAAAAAAAAATCAAGTCATTTAAAGAAATTTTATACAAACCGAATATTATTATAAATTCAGAATAAGATTTATAAAAAAGCGAAAAAGAACTTAAATTTAGTTCGAAAATCCGAATTTTCCGTACCTTGGAAGAAATATTACACAATTAACAAAAAAAAAAAAACAGAGAAGAAGAAGTGAGTCGGTCAATTCAATATGATACCCACACCATTGCGCTATGTGTACCAAATTCGGGAAGGAGCCAATTTATGGACCTATACTAGTATTAAGTGGAAATAAATAACATAATATTGCAGAAAATGGACATCGAATACTAAGATAATCACATGTATTTTGCACTTTTTGGTGATTCCAAAATTGGGTCTTATTAAGGGAGCTATGGCCAATTATGACGCGAGATTCTAAATGAAATTTTGCAGGGTCATTAAACTTATATAAATGTTATAATGTGTCGAATATTGAATTAAATATTAAAAATTTTTTGTTGGGATTTATTTATGCAGCGTAAAGTCGATTTTCGAAAGAGAGGTCATATGGCAGCTATGGCCAATTGTTGGACCTATTCGTCATGAAATTTGGCACTAGATTTATGCTTAACATAAACTTATTTGGTGTCAAAAATGTCATATATTTACTACATTTTTTAAGGTATTTTGAGTGTTAAAACTGTATTTCCGGAGAAGCGTTGGTATGGAGGGCTAGGTGAAATAATGGGCCGATATAAGGCTTCGTCCTTGTGCCAAAAAAAGTCATATGTCACCAAAGTTTCATCAAATTGTCTCTAAAATTGCGAACCCTTGTACTGTTGCCCACAATGCTTTACATGGACAGCCAGCCAGGCCAACCAGACGAACGGAACGGACATCGTTAAATCGACTCACAAAAACAAAAAGTGATTCTGAAGTCGACGTATACTGTTAAGGGTGGGTGTAGGATAACATCATTTATCTCTCGTTACAAAATTTGACAAAACAACAATATACCACCACCTTTGGTGGTAGTAGGGCATAAAAATTATGTATGATAAGTTTAAAATACTACTTAATCGCATATTTTTTTTTTTACTTTTTTGCACACATCATTTTGTTTGTAAAATGTGTGCGGCGACCGAAACGGTTTGTAATGCGTAAAATAGTGATTTTTGCACAAACACATAATACCCCAACCACCTTTGGTGGTGTAGGGTATAAAAATCAAGTAATTAAAAGAAATTTAATTAAAAAATCAAATATTATTTTTAAAATTAGGAATAATATTTATAAAAGTGAACAAGAACTTAAAATTTAGTTCGAAATCCGAATTTTTCCATACCTTGGAGGAAATATTACACAATTAACAAAAAAAAAAAAAAAATATTGAATCAACGAAGTAAACGTTTTTCTTTAATTCAAAGTTATGTTGAAAACGAAAATAACACTGGTCGACATAAAAATCCTCCATTAAAGACGAATTGTTGAACTTGATGCATTTTGAGGTGATAAATACGAATTTGCTTTCAGTTTTTTACCATCTGTTTGGGATTTTTTATAGCAAAATATAACTATAACTCAAGAACCATTGAAACGACTTTGATTTTTAAAAATTTCATAGTTATGGATCAATATTTTCATCATTTTTTCTTAAATTTTATTTTTTTTTCTACTAATTACCGAATAAATATGGAAATACTAACTGGATAAAAAAATTATATAAACTCAGCTTAAAGACAACTTATATCTCTAAATATTGGAGTGTAATAAATCTTAATAGGATAAGCCGTTCTCGAGTTATACAATTGAGACTATTTAAAGGCGGAGTCAAAGTAGTCATGCCCCCAAAAAGAAAATCAACACGTGATAGAAAAGGACTGAAAGCTGATGCTCTTTTGGATCATTAAAATTCATATAATCTAATTTATAACGTAAAGCTAATTTTATTCCAATAATGTTGGTGCATTATTTATAAAATCGTACATACCGTTCTCGAGTTATAATGAAATATACTCAAGTAATCGGCTTATTTAGGGCGCAATCTCGATCTGATGGGAAAGAAAAACTGAAACCTGATTCGAGTTAAGAATGCGAAATTCCATTTAGTCCATATTAATTTTATTGAAGGAGCACGAAAAAACAAATTTTGTTAACCAGTGTAATTAAAAAGTATGTTCGCATTACTAAATGTAGGACTGTAAAAATTATTTTATTAAAGGTGGTTGCGTTGTTCATTATTTTAAGAAAGAGACAAGTCAAGCTATAATATTTGCATAAAAAACTAGAAAAAATATATATACCGATCATATGGTACCATACACTAATTTGAATGATCATAAACATTTTACAACAACACTTTTATTAAATGTAAAATAAAACTTTAAATACGAAACAAGCGCAAATGATGTATTCGGCTGAGACGAATCTATTTACCCGCCATCATGTTTTTAAAATTTTACGTTATATGGAAAGTAGGCGGACTTGTAGGCCCATTTTTTGTTTTCAAGTTTACATTGGCCTTTGAATTATTTGTACAAAATTTCATTGATATTTCCCACTTATTATGGAAGGTCTGTGTAAAGTAGGCGGACCATGCCCCTTTTTAATTTCCAAGTTAAAATCAACTGTAAAATTATTCCCAAAGCAGTCAGCCATCATTTTATGATCACTTGTAAACAATTCACCAATTGATTTCTACATGCGGATTTGCATGCCCGGATTTTTTTGTGCGCAGTCCCTATTTTTATTCGAACATCAGGTTTCTATTTAGTGACCATGACTACTTCATTTGAAAAGTTGTTTATCCTTAACAATTTAATCAATTAATTTATTCCTTTTAAAATGCTCCATTTGAAGTTCTTTTGTTGAGAAAAATATATTAAAACTGTGGAACAAAAATTCTAGAAATTTAGAGTTTAAATTAAAAAAATTTCCATCAAATTGCCAACATTATACATATATTTAACATATAAAATATTTATGTGGTAAAATGTTTTTTAAAATTTTTTTCATTTTCATTTTACAATATAAACGCATTGCGAATATTAAAAATGTCATTTATATCTATGTATGTATATGTAACAACAGATAGATGGAAAGTGAGTATGAGTGAGTGAATGATATATATGTGCATGTTTTATAAAGCCACTTACAATTTACATACACTTATATATCTATATATGGATAAAATGTGATATACTTATACATATATCTATGTGAGAATGTATAGAATATATTAGGGAGTTAAATATTTATTGAAAATGTAGTATAATTTAAGGCATTAAATAGAAAAAAATATGTTTTAAACATTAATTTAAAAGTGATTCTTTTAATTAAAAATAAAAGAGAGAAATTTATGTTGATTAAGATTTTATTAAATAATAATTAAATAATATTTACCTCCTTAATATTGTCTGAATTTAAACATTTGTCATTATACGTATATGAATATACCAGGAACTGATATGTATACGTTGCACCAACAAAAAACCAGGAACAAAAAAATTACAAGAACTGGATTTTCATTTACCGACTACATGACGCCAAGTGATTTTTCAACATACTCAGTTATTTACCACACACTACAAGTAAAACATTCATCATCAACATAAATTAAAAAAAAAAAAAAAACACTCAAATACATATTTTACTATATAAGTACATATATACACATAAATGCAATATGAATAGACAGTTTTCTCTCCCTTTACAGATTTTACAACAAAATTTATAATATCAGTAACACAGTAAACCAAAATAGTTTTTCTTTTCTTTCCTCGACAGCACAAATTTTTATATCAATATTTGCAGTTTTATTAAATGACACATATCATTAAATATCATTTATGTTTGCAAAATTATTATCACCTTTAGATACAAATTTTTGTTTATGACATATTTATAATCTTTATTTCTTAATAATTCTCTTTTCGTACCACTGTGCTTGAATACCGCAATAAGCAAACAGCAATTTCTTTATAACTGCTCAATACAAACCAAAAATACAAAAGGGACAACAACACTAACACAGCAGTAGTTTATAAATATTTTTATGTTGCTCATTTTTTTCATTTAAAAAAAATTCATTGGATCCATGACAACTCTAAATTGTTGCCAAGTTGCAGTTAAAAGATGTTTTTGTGCTTTTCAAAATGTTAGTGTTTGTAAGTACAATTAAAAAGGAAATTCTCAAGAATTTAACTGAAAAGTAATGCAGGACCTTTAGATAGAAATAGTTTAATTGATTTTTAATAGGGTAGTCCAGTAAATGGGGAAGTTTTGGTAAAAATATTTGATTTCATTATAATAGGCAAAAAAAAAAAAAAAAAAAACAGACCAGAATAGAATGGAATAGAATAAAAAGAATGGAATAGTATGGCTTAGAATAGGATAAATTAGAACAGAAGAGTAGGTTAGAATAGAATAGAATAGTATAGGATAGAATAAAATAGAAAGGGTTATAATTGAATAAAATTTAAAAAGAATCGAAGAGAATTGCATGGAATTGAATGGAATTGAATAGAATTGAATAAAAACGAAAAAGAATTAAATAGATTTGAATGTAAATGGGTGGAATGTAATTGAATAGAATTTAAAAGAATTGAATAAAATCGAAAAGAATCGATAACAATTGAATGGAGTTGAATAGAATTTAAAAGAATTTAACAAAATTGAATGGATTTAAGTGGAACTAAATAAAATCGAAAAGAATTCAATAAAATTGAATTGCATAGAATCGAAAAGAATCGAAACGAATTGATTAAATTGAGTAGAATTGAATAGAATTTAAAAGAATTAAAAATAATTGAATAAAATCGAAGACATTTGAATATAATTAAATATAATTTTAAATAATTGAATCAAATTGAATAAAAATTGAAAAAAGAATTTAATAGAACTGAATAGAACTTAAAAGAATTGAATAGAATTTGAAAGAATTGAATGGAATTGTATTCAATTGAATTAATTAAAACGAACTGAATAAAATCGAAAAGAATTGAATATAATTGAATAAAATTGAACAGAATTTAAAAGAATTGAATAAAATCGAAAAGAATTGAACTGAATTTAAAAGATTTGAATAAAATTCATTAGAATTTAAAATAATTGAATAAAAACGAATAGAATTGAGCAGAATTTAAAATAATTGAATAAAATTGAAAGGAATTGAGCAGAATTTAAAAGAATTGAATAAAAATGAATAAAATCGAAAAGAATTGAATATAATTGAATTGAATTAATTAAAACGAACTGAATAAAATCGAAAAGAATTGAATGGAATTAAATATAATTGAATACAATTTAAAAGAATTGAATAAAAACGAATAGAATTGAACTGAATTTAAAAGATTTGAATAAAATTCATTAGAATTTAAAAGAATTGAATAAAAACGAATAGAATTGAGCAGAATTTAAAATAATTGAATAAAATTGAAAGTAATTGAGCAGAATTTAAAAGAATTGAATAAAAATAAATAAAATCAAAAAGAATTGAATAGAATTGAATTTAATATAATTAAACAGAATTGAATAAAATCGAAAAGAATTAAATATAATTGAATGGAATTGAATATAATTGAATAGAATTTAAAAGAATTGAATAAAATTGAACAGAATTTAAAAGAATTGAATAGAACTGAATCGAACACAAAAAAATGTATTATCTTTTTTTTTAATTAACTCAGTTGTTTAAATTTATATCAGAATGTAATCAATATATATATGATTTTATTTCTTACAGAGATTTTTAATTCGTTCAATCATCTTCTTGATTGATTTAATTAATTTATTAATTGAAAACTTTTTTTTTTTGTTTTTTAGTTTTCAATAATTTGGGATGAGAGATGTAAATTTGAACAAGTTTTTAATTGATTGAAATATTTTTCTACTTAATTGGTAACTTTTTTCTGTGAATTGAATTGAATTTATGAACTAATTAAAGTTAAAGTTTTTTAGAAAAATTTCATTCAAAATAATTGAATTGAAAATTTAAAAATTTTTTCTTCAAAATGTATTCTATTTTATAGCAAAAATTAAAAAAAAAGACATTCAATTAATCGCCACATGGTTTGTTTTCTTGCTGATTGGTTGTAGTGTAGATCGATAAGGGGGGACCTGCTACGTTGACATTTTTTTTAAACATTGGCCAAGAATGTATATACAAATTTTTAAAAATTTACTTACCCCAGATGACCAACTTAGGAGGTCTACCGTTTACCCCAGTGTCTAGCTGTAAACTTATATTCCTTCAATTCTATTCAATTACATCTCAGCTATGATCATATGAATTTGTATATAGATAACTCTAACTGTTCACATGAGACCATATTTCTGAATAATTTTTTGCCATTATCAATACAAACATATAATCCTTTAACCACTTTTGGAGGTTTAGGTTATAAATATGTATGTGTGTAGAACTCTTTTTATATGTAATATTTTGTTTAAACGTATTTAGTTACAATGAAATCATTTCATTTAAATTTTAGAGTATAAAAAATATTTTCCACTTCCCGGTAAAAATAGATCACAAAATTTCAAGTTATAATTATCTTCCCTAATTAATAAAATAAAAAAAAAACTTTTTTAGAAAAAAAAATTCATTTCCTCTATTTTTAAAACACCCTGATGGCAACTTTTTGAAAAATACAGATATAAATAAACATTCAAATAGAATGAATGTAACATTTGTTTCATCATTTGCCTTCATTTTATATTTGCTACACACACACACACACACACAAATACAAAATGAATAAACTTTTGCAATAATATGACAAATTTCAAACAATTTAAATCAAAACGACAATTGTGGATAGAAGGTACAAACATTTATACGTACATATGCACAAAAAGACAATATTTCTCTAAGTTCAAGTATCATTCTAGTCAATTTTAATTACTCATATATGTAGATATACATATGTATTTACATACATACTAACACAAATGTATATATTAATATGAAAAACATATTTATACACAGTGTTACTTGCAAATGAAATGAAAACATATTCGAATCTTTAATACCCTTCTCTATCTTACAACAAATAATAAAATTTCCCTGGTATATACAGAGGCTTCAGAAGTTGGAAAGCCAGTTCTAAAAACCTGTTTTTAAGCATATCTCCCCCATTAATGAACAGATCTTACTGAATTTCTATAGCAAAATTTTCGAATGAATTCTCGATCGTTTGATATACATATTGTATATGGCAGTTAGCTGTTGGCTAAATACAAGCTATTTCAACCGACATAAGAACCGACGTACATGATCCTTTCGTCGTCATTTTATACAAGGATCCCAAAAAATACACAATTTTGTTCTCCGATGAAAATTTTGGAAAGTACAAAACGAATGACAAGCTTATATATACACATAACACCTGTGCTGTAGGGTATAATAAAGAAAAAAGTTATAAAGTGTTATAAACATATTTATATTCTTTATTATTTTATTTATTTTTCATTTAGTTTGTATTTTATTATTAAAAATAGAATGAGAAAAACAATACAAACGTTTGATGTTAGAAAAATGATGAAAACTTTACCATTATGCTTTGAAAGCTGTTTATTGTTTTTTTTATATCCTGAGAATAAACTAATTATGTTGATGCTACATTATAAGTAAAGGACGTGAAATATTTATGCATATTTTGAAATTGTTTTCTTTTATTGTTTTAGTGGAATATAAATACCTACTAAATGATAATAAGTTTTAAAATTATCGTGACTTTGTATTAATATAATTTAAATTATTTCACATTCCAAAAATTTATTATAGAAATATTTTAATAATTGTATTGCACAGTGGGTTATAATCAATAATGTTTATAAATGAATCTGTAACTTCTGATTGGCAGGTCGAATTTACTTTAAATTTAATACAGCCATAGTAGGGGAGTGAGCAATGTTAAGTTTGTAGGTGGGACTCCACATACCCCTCAGTGTAAGAGCTAAGAGTGCTCAAAGTAGGTATCTCTGACATAAAAATGTTTTAATCGCTAGCCTTTGTTTGTCCTCCGATTTAAATTATTTCTATATACTATTGTAACCCTGATAAGACCTATAAAGGAAATGTACATGTAAGCATTTACTTATTTTTTTAAGTACCTTAATTTGCATATTCCTGGTCCATTTTTTATATATAACATGATTTTATTAGTATAATAAATTACGGACAAATGGGTCGAATTCGGGAGGGTGTAACCTTGACCTTGACTTGTTTTTTAGTCTAAAATCATATATGAAAAGATATCTTTTTGAAAAGTATAAAATTATTATATGTTGCTAAACAAATGCAGAAAAAAATAATGTTTTAGATTTTATCCTACAATTTTTCAAATACAAAATCGTTTATTTTTGAACTCCGCAAAGATATCAACTAAAATTCTTTTTATTCAATAGATAATTTAGTTTTTCCAGGATATATAATAATATATAAAAATATTTGAAATCGAATAAGAAAACAAAAGTTTGACAAGTGATTAAATATTTTTTATGTCAGAGATACCCTAATTTGTGAATTCTTAGCTCTGTCCTTGAAAGGTATATTGGGTACCCCTTTCAAAGTTAACATGGTATACTCCTCTGCTACGCTTATACCAAATTTTATGCAAATCCAAGCAGCCGATCATAAATTACAGAATTTATCTGCCCCACTGTCATTATAGTTATTATAACCTACACCATCGTAGGTAGTTGAAGTCTCAATCGGAAATAATACGGTCGGAAAAATGCCATATTTAGGATCTACAATGGCCTCTCACTTGCATTGCAACATTATTTCTTTTTTACAAGACGTGTCATTGGAGACATCCGGACTACCTTCTTTATCGACACTTAAAACAAGACTAAATGAGTTTGAGCTTCGTAAATTTAGTGGTAGGTGAGTGACACGTTCTATTTTGCATCTAATGAAATGGAAACAAGAATTTATATCGGATTTCTTTTTAAAGAAGTCGAGGAATTCTTACAGGAATTTTTACAGAAGGCAAAAGGAAATGTAGTGAATATTTGTTCATTCAGAAAAGCCTGTTGGAAGGAAGCATTAACACGTTTTCCTGTTGGGGTATTATGCACATAACAACCAATATACTCAGAATTACTTTTTAAACCGATCTAACGATGTCCATCCGTCCGTCTGGCTGGCGGTCCACAAATACAGGTCGCAATTTTGAAGATTTTTTATTGAAATTTGCTAAATGAGATTTTTATATTCTATAGAGACGAGGTTTATTAAACTGGCTGTGATCGGTCCATTTTTTTTTATCTAGACCTCTTACAAATATCCTCCTAAGTAGCATTTCAAAGAAGTTCTATATTAGTATATATAATTGTGTCAAATTTTATGAAGATCGGTCCACAATTGACCAAAGCTCTTATATTACTCTTTTCTTTAGAAAAACAATATTTTCATTTAAGTGATTTCATAACAAAACGGACAAAAAATACACATTTTCGGATTTAATATCTCCGATTTCAATTAAATTCGCTACAGATATTAGTATTGTAAATGTTACTCAAATCACAATTTTTTGAGTAAAGACCCCTTCCGCTCCAAAAAATTGATTTTTTCCAAAAGTAACCATACTTTATTGCTCAAAACTTCTAAAATATTCATTGTAAAAGTTTTATTTCATTTAATAGAAAAACACATTGACTCTAAAAGGACAAGTAAAACATTTATATACTTCGAAAGTTCAAAGGTCAAAATTGATATTATAAAGATTAAAGCTTAATATCTCAAAAAACAGTATTTTAAAATTCTTAAGAAATGCATGTATTGATAATGAAACCTTTCTTAATATTTGTGCCAAATTTCAAGTTGGAGCCTCTATTGATTTAGCAGTTATGAAGCAAAATACAAAAAAAAAACGAGAGAAGAAGGTATAGTCGGTCAAGACCGACCATATGGTACCCTACACCA
>MINK01188867.1:0-13028 GCA_001735545.1 Phormia regina | reverse complement strand
TATATATATATATATATATATATATATATATATATATATATATAAAATATTAATAAAATGTTTGTCAATAATCACAAGATATTTGTGTGTTATTTCATAAGTATCAATCTCCTTTACTCTAACTATCGCCACATTGTATTTCTTTATAAAATATTTATTTTCATTAATCATTTGTTATTCATATATCATTGTTATTTAAATAAATATGATGATATTAACCACAATAAATATTCTTTTGTATACAAAATTGATTTATATTCGATAACAAAAGATTTATACAAATTATGTGGCAAAAATAAATTTTATAACCTTGAATTCATAAACAGAAAAGAACTAAATAAAATAACAATTCATACACATTAATAATAAATTTTGTGTAACAATTTACAAATAAACAAAATAATATTAATTTCAAAAAAAAAAAAAAAAAAAAAAAGCATTCAAAAAAATAGACGCCTTAATAAATGGTTTAACAACAAAAAAAAATAAAATAACAAATTTCTTTATTTCACTAAAAACAAAAGAAAATATGATACATGGTCTTACTGCTAAAAACAGTAACGTAGAAATATGATGAAGGCACTAAAGATGATGGAAAAGCTGACTGTGATGATGATTAAATCATCACAGTCATCATTGCTATAACACAATGAGCATCAATGTCGTCTTCTATATCATTTTCTTTCAATTCTTTTTTTCTTTTGCTTCATACTTCTGTTGTAAGTTTCTCATTGTTTTTTTTTTTTTTTTTTTTTACATAAAAACTTTTATTTTCATAACTGTCAATCATAAAAATATGGTGTTAAGATGATGGAAGCAAAAGAAAAGAAAAAAAAAAGAACTGAAACTGAATGGTATCAAAAAGACAAACACAATTTGATTGAAGTTAAAAAGACATGGTGTTGTCTTTTGTATTATTCATATGTTGTTGTTCGTTGAGGTTATAAGATGTAAGCAAATACATTTGTGCGTATGAGTGATGTTAATTACGTCATTTGTTTATAAAAAAGAATATACAAAAGTGTCTGCCAGTTAAAAAAGGGGGCATATTTGAATAGAACAGATTATAAATATTTTCAACTGATATGAATTTATTAACAATTGGGTTAATATTTCTCCACGTGTAGGTGTAAATTGAATTTGATACGATATTGAAAATTGAAATTGACATAAATAAACAGCTATTATTTGAAAAAAAAATATCAAAAATAATTTGCATTTATAATAAACAAAAAGACTGAAAATATTTTTGGGGAGAAAGGAGTGTCTGCAAGTTAACAGGTTTAAAAGTCCTTGGTGCTTTCATGGAATTGTATTTCTTTTCTCTGTTTAGAGGTGTACTACTCCTAAAGACAGTCTGTAGATTTTATATATTTTAGTTGTTGTTGTTGTCTATATCAAATTAATCTTGGCCTAATTTAGTTTTCTATTCAGGGATTAAGGCCAACAAAAGCATAATCCTATTGTATAAAATTAAATCTTATGGACAGTAGGCAGAAGTAGGGTTAATAAGTTCAGTACAACTGTAAAATTATTCCTTTAAATACATGACTGATTTAGTACAATTGTAAAATTTGTGAATAACCACGTATCTGGGTATATTTACTTCAGGATATGGTACATATTTTTTGGAAGAACTGTAATAAGCATCCACCTATAAATTGGGGTAATGGAGATATTAGGGTTTCGGTAATGGAGATATTAGGGAGTTAATAATCATGATTATTTTTATTAAATAAAAAAAAGCTATAAAATTGAATAGTTGTCGTTATTAATTTAAAAAATAAATGGACAGGAGTCTGGTACTTTTTTGAAAATCGGACTTTTTAGGGAGAAAAAGGGGAAAAACTGTATTTTGTTACTTTTTTTGACACCATATGTATCTTTGAAACCAATGAAGATACAGTTAAAATTTATGTCGTATTCATAACTTATCAAAAAATGATAAATAACATTAAATCAGGGTTATGTGGTCCTAAGTGAATGAGAATCGTTTACAGGGGACTTTGTAGTAATTTTTTGTTCTTCTAATGGTACTGTTTGAATATCTTTTAATATTTAACCTGGAAATATGAAATTAAGTATACATGGTCCTGTATGGGAAAAATTCACCAGAGCGGTTTTTATGGTACTTTTTTGTTCTTCTAATGGTACTTTTTGATTTTTTTTAATTATGAACCCTGAAAGATCAGATTAATTAATTCGAAACATGAAATTAAGTATACATGGTCCTATATGGGAAAAATTCACAAAAGCTGTCTTTATGGTACTTTTTTGTTCTTCTAATGGTACTTTTTGATTTTTTTCAAATTATGAACCCTGAAAGACCATTTTATGGTACATTTTTGTTCTGATGGTACTTTTTGAATTTTTTATAATTTTTAATTTAGATACTTAGGACCCGAAGTTAATGAAAATTCAGTAGGGGACATTGTGGTACTTTTTTGTTCATATAAAGATTTATTATATTTTTAAAGAATTTCGATGTCAGTGATTCCATGTCAAAACGGATTCCATTTTATGTTGAAACATCCTTTACTGTAGAAGAATTTTTCATAAAAAATTAATTTTAATTTATATTATTCAATAAACCCCGCGCAACGCTGGGTTAATCAGCTCAAAAAATATATTTTTGTAATTTTAAATATTTTCTTGAAATATTTCCGATTTCTGTCCTTGTTAGGAAAAGTTTGCAAATTTCCCAAATTGAATATCTTTTATTTTTAGACTCAATAAAGATATCGACTTCGAATTTTCTTCATTCGGTAAATTCTTTTCTTTATCTCATAAACGAAAGAAAAAGGTGTAGTCGATAAAGCCCGACAATATAATATCCTACATCATGTTGGTACACATTATATATGTGCTCATTTAATTATGTTAAAAAATGCGACCAGCACTTTGTGCACAAGTTTTACATGGACAGCAAGCCAGGCAGCCAGTCGCCCAACCAGACGGACGGACAGACGAACGGACATCATTAGATCGATTTAAAGAGTGATTGCTATAATTTAAGGAGGCTCTTGAATACAAACGCTGCCGCAATATAATCAAATATTTTCCATCAACAATTTTAAATAGCTTTTTGGAATACAAATGTGATACACCTTTTCATATTTTCAGATAAAACCATTTCCAATTAAATACTCACCACATAATAATATACATACCTGAATTCAACAAAATTTAAAATTTAAAAATATATATTTTTTATTACTATTGTTGTTTAAATAGATTTTGTTTGCCATTTAATGTTATTTTCAATATTTCAAATCTCTTTTGCATGCTAATGACATTTTAATAATGTTTATGTACACAGTGGAGTAAATTACAAGTGACATGTCAGCAATTGGATTGTATGCAACGTCATGCCGAAGGCCATGGAAATTTGTGGCATAAACAGGCAATCGTTTTAAATGAGAATCATCATCAACAACAACTAAACGAACAACAACGGCAACAACAACTACAACTACAACATCATCAAAAACAGCAGCAGCAGCATCAACAAATGCTACAACAAAAGACTGATATACATTTAGCATTAGCAAACCAACTTATATTATCGACATCATCGTCAACGGCAACAAACGTAACAGCATTAACAGATACAACAACGACAACCACAACAACAACGACAGCGGAAGTGGAAGTCGAAACGGAAACATCCTCAACAGTGTTAAGTGCGGTTTCTCATGAAGAATCGGGTATAGCAACAGTAACAACCTCACCATCATACGGTTCATCAATAATAAAGGGGGCAATAACAACATCAACACCATCACTTTCATCCTCGTCATCATCACCTCAACCACTACTATTACTGCCATCCACAACAGAAGATGTTACAATAAAACCTCTTAATGTAACAACATCGAACATTTCTTCCAACGCCCATTTAACAATGCCATCAACAAATGCATTAAACTCGTTTACCGTCATACCACTACAATCAACACCATCAACATCAGCATCGACAACAGTGCATACGGTAACAGCAGCAAAAGCTTCTTCTACTTCTTCCTCGTCCGCCACCAAACCTAATGATTGGGTTGTAATTCCGGTGTTTGCGGATATTGTTAAATTAGCACTGGCAGGACGTGAAGACTGTTTGCAACGGTAAGTAAATTATATTGTTTATATGTATGTGTGAGTGAATGCTTTTGCAAAAACCTAAATTGTGAGAAGTGATAATGATGATAATAAGTATTACTAACCATATATTGAAAACAAAAACTAAAACGCAAGGGATGAGTTTATGGGAGGGAACTACCTTAAAAAACAAACACCAACAATATAATCTCATAGCATATGTTCTTCTCAAAAGTGTTTACATACAATGTTTTATACTAAACTTAATATAGGAGTAGAGATTTTAATTAAAACGTCAAGGATTGATGTTAAAAATTGCCAAGCTAATGATAGGGATAATGTTTAGCAACACCTTCTTATAATAGAGTTATTGAATTTAATTATAATTTAAGTGAATTTGTTAAACATAAAGAAGAATATTTTATAATTTTATTAAGTTAAATTTCATTGAGTGATGTAGAATAAATTAGAATATAATGTAGTAAAGGTTTCAGCATTATTGGAAATTAAATCCATATTGAACGCCATATATATAAACTTGTTGCTTAAATTCTGTATTTAATAGAACTGTTAATACTGCAAATATAAGAAAAAACAATTATTGTATAATCACAAAAATCCATGTATTCTAATTTTCTTTCAAGATTCTAACTTCTGGTCAACAAAAAATTACTATTATTGATATATCACTGAAAAGAATGTTAATTTGTAGCATACTTTCAGGCAACCAGAAAGACAAGGACTTGAAGGTCTTATTTTTTTTAATTTGTAGGGTATGTAGTCGGCAGTCCAATTGTTCTTATGTCTTTCAAGATGTTACTTCCGAACGTGATCATGATATTTCGATAACGGGCAATTACACTGCTTTTTTAAAGGGTACTCTTTCAGATTTTGTTAGATTTTTGCAAAGAAATAAATATTTAGTTGGCCATTTTATTGCATTTTATAAAATTCATCGAATTTTCCCATAGTCGGCATGTTTCTACAGTTCTTGACATGTGATGATCCAATAAAGAGTTCGATCGAAAAAATCTTAAAACACGTTTTGCGTCATAACTATTTTCCGAAGATTTTTTTTTATCTTTTTCTATCTTATCTTTGAAAAAATATGTTATAAGTTTTGGTACGATTTGGCACCATATTAGTACTAAAGAACGCTGTGGAGNNTTTTTTTTTTTTTTTTTTTTTTTTTTTTTTGATCTAGTTATCTTTAAAAAAATATGTTATAAGTATTGGTGCGATTTGGCACCATATTAGTACTAAAGAACGCTGTGGAGTGATACCATAATAAATACATAGTTTTTGTGCCAAGAGAAGTTAATTCACTAAATTATTCGGAGCTTAATCCCGTGAAGTCATATTGGACTTCTGTGAAAAAAGAATTGAAAAAAAGAATTGGGACACCAAAAAAAGATTGAAGAAGATTTTAAAAAGAAAAGTACAGAATGTTCCAAAAATGTGGCTGAAAAAACTAACAAATCTCAAATCGAAGGATTACCAAAAAAGGTCCCATCAAAACTCTAAGATCAGCCGTTTCCAAATTGTTCAATATTGTATATGTTACTATATTCCAAGATCTGCAATGCGATGTCTTTTTGTCATTTCTACATGAAAAAAGGAGTTTAGATAAAAGAGGACAAAGAAAAAATAAGAAAAACAGTTGTTATTTAAAAATTAAATATTGATTCAATAATTACTATTAAGTTATATATAAGAGTACTCTCTTTTTAACTAAAATTTGAAATCGGTTTTAATTAAATACATAATCACCATTATTATACTTAACTTTATTCGGGTTCACACACACACCAGTTTTCTTTCCGCAATTCTGAAAGTCAGAATTGCGGCTAGAAAAATTGCTGTGTGTGAACCCCGACTTTGCAAAGTTATTTTTGCGAATTTATTTTGAGAGCGTCATTGTTGTTTTGAAGTCAATTGTGCAGAACTCGCCCTCTTCCTTTAGTATTCTTGGTATTGAAGATGTTTTCATCGTAATTGATTCAACGTTACAAAGATTTCTTGTATTCTGTTGTATTTCAGGCAACGTTTTGCTGGTGTTGAATTTACTCAATTGAATGCAATAACACATAGCATAAACCCAAACATCGATCTTTTTGAGTAGCATGTTTGGAATATATATCCTGACAGCTAATGCTGGCTAGCTGTCCAGATGGAGCCAACCAGACGGACGGATGGACATGGTTAAATCGACTCAGAAAGTAATTCTGAGTCGAATGGTATACCTTAAGGTGGTTTAGGAAGATTTTTCTCTGCGCTACAATATTTGCACAAACACATAATACTCCAAGCGCCTAATGTGGCGTAGAGTATAAAAATGCTTTTCAGAAAAATATAAAATGCAACTACAACACTGTGCTTCTCATATTTAGCCCATAACCGATTTTGGTCATACCAAAGAAAACTTCAGACAAATTTTGTCTCCCTAGGATGTACCGTTCAAGATCTATACAGCTTTCAACTGACAGACGGACAGACATGTCTAAATTGACTTAGAATCTAACTAGAACCCAGACTATTAAATGACCTGTTGCACACGATATGACAAAGTCAATATAATCCCCATTTATTTGATGGTATACCCTCCATCAAAAACTTATGACGAATTTAAACAATTAAAAAAAATAAATACTAGTAAATTTAGTTCGTTAAAACTATAAACTAGTTCAACTCATATTATGAAAATAGTAAATAAAAATTAAAATACATATGAATAAAAGTACAAAACCAAAGAATACTATGAATGGTAAGCTTGTCAAAAAAACCTAACTCTGTTGTCAAAAAAACTTGACT
This sequence comes from Phormia regina, assembly GCA_001735545.1. Taxonomy (NCBI): domain Eukaryota; kingdom Metazoa; phylum Arthropoda; class Insecta; order Diptera; family Calliphoridae; genus Phormia; species Phormia regina. Next base: position 6,125 of record MINK01188867.1, on the reverse strand, counting down.
TTAAGATTGTATTAGTTAAATTTTATTTATATGTATTAGTGCTGAAACCACTTTCACCGCACATCATAATGAGGAGAGAGAAATGTTGTTAATGCACTAATTTGACAAGCTTTCTGTTCTTAGTATTCTTTCTACAAAACCCTTATTATTATTATTTTTTCTACAGTTATATAATTTTAAATCATAATTAAAAACTTTAAACTGTAAACCCCAAATTGATCAAAAATTATATAATAAATTAATTATTACATAATAAACACGTTTGTACATGTATGTTTGTAAATACAGCCACTTATAAATTTGATATTAAAATAGATTTATAAATTAGAAAATGTGGTTTTTATCCTAATAAAACAAAAATAACCACAAAATTTGAATTTATATTAAGCATATGCAATTTTCTTAATATTAGTGGTTTCATATACAAACATGGGTTAATTAAAGAAAAATGGTAAACAAAATTTTAAGGTTTTTTGCTATAATAGTTACTTGATAAATTCAATATATTAATTAATAAAGAGAAAACAAATATTTACATTATACAGAAACCAAAGTCAAACTTTAAAAGTTTTATTTTAATGATAATATTTGGGAATTTTTACAATATTAAATTTTCATTTATTTTATTATTATTTTTTTCTGGAAAAATAATATTTTATATATTGCATAGTTTAAAACCAATCAAATTAAAATAATTCACATTAAAGTTTATTTTTCCCTAAATTACCATAAAACAAACAGGCCATATAATAAAACTAACAACTTTATAGATTTAATTGCTAAAAACTCTCTCTTAATTAAACAAACCATAATGGTATTTGCTCTATTAAAATAAAATAAGTAAATATTTTTCTAATAAATATACACAGCACAAAATAATTGTTAAATAATAAATGGAAATTAAAAATATTATAATAACAAATACAAGGTGTTAAATATTTTTTTGTACAATAAACATAGAAATACATGTTAAATATGTTTCTAATTGAGGTACATACATATGTAGGTAACTAAATTTCTGGGGGCATTTTAAATTTAAAAAAAAAAAAAAAAAATTGTATTAAATTTCAATATCTATACACAAATCTACAACAATATAATATTAAATAAAATTTGTGTCATCAACCACGATGTCAACACGTACATATTTAACAAGTTATGGCTACAAAATTGCATTCTTTACATTAAATGGTTTAAAATGTGGTATCATGAATTTCAACAATTTAATAGTTTAAAATGCTAAATATTGTTCCCAAGTGTAACCTTTAAGCATTTAAATTGGTATGTTAAATAAAAAAAAACCACATCAATTGTTTTAAATTAAAAGCAAATGGAATATCAGAGATTAAAACCAACAAAATAAAAAAAAAACACATATTGTTTGATTTTATATGCACAAATAAATGAATTAGTTTTATGGTAAAATTTAACAACATTTTTATGTATTTAATTTCATTAAATGGAAAGCAATAAATGACTTAATATAAGCATACAAAAATATAGTTTCAAATTATAGCTATACTGATCATATTATGTTTGTAAACTACTATTTAAATTAGCATTAAGTATGCTAAATTGACCACTTAAATGATCACACAAGCTACATAAATTAAGAGATCAAATATATCCTTTACATATTCCTTATTCACTTTTTAAAGCTTAAATTTTAAAATACACACAAAAGTTATTACCAATTTTTAATGTACCACCCCATTGTGTATTTATCATTTCAATACACAAAACTCGTAAATTTAATAAACGTTTATGCAATTTGTATGCATTTCTGAAAATATATAAATACCAATACAATAAAATTCTCTTAATAAAAATTTATTTTACAACACCAAAAAAAAAAAAAAAAAAAAAAACCACCACAACAAAACAAAAAAAAACAATTCTAAAAATGGAACTTATGTAAAATTTTAATTGCAATTAGTTAAGTATATGTTCTTAACAAAGGGTTTACCATAATAAAGATTAAAATAAGATAATGAAAAAAATATTATAAAATAATATTAAATATTTAATACTTGACCCCTTAATTACATGAATAAAGCAGAGGGGGTAAAAGCTCTTATTTTGTGCATGACTAAAATATATGTATTTTTTGTATATTTTGAATTTGTTATTATGGATATGTTCGCTAAGTGTTTTGATGATATAAGTGTGTGTTTGTGTTATATAAAGAAGCAAACACTGAATAAAATAATAATATGCTATTGGCACATAATACAAATAGATATATTTTTATAGAGAATTTCGAGAATATGGAGGTGTCAAAGATAGGGACGATAAAAAGAACTGATTAGTGGTCTTAGATAGGAGGGTAAGAAAATGAAATTAATTATACCATATTAAAATTTTGTAGAGTAATGTTTTAAATTTTTTTTATTTTTATCTAGACATATCTTATAAGAGAAATAATAAAATCAGAATCAAGTTTAAGAATTTTTAAGATATAAAACAATATTTACTTTCATTACGCATTCTTATTGATCCATGCTTATTTCATGAGAGAATGGACCGGAAACTATTTCTTTTTTGTCTTTTCAATATGTGAAATACGCATACCCTGAGTGAAACCAGTTTATCATGGATTACTATTGCTGAAAGAAAAGTTTCATCCTTTTAGGAAAAATTAATTCAACTGTGGGTAATGTTTTTCATATTTGGGATTTGTAAAAGTATGAATCGATTATATTGTTAAAGATTTATAGAAACAGCGGGTTTTTTGGGATAATTATTTTAATGTTCATGAGTTGATATTGAACCACGATATATACTAAGGGCGTGTATGTTTTATTTATGTATATTTTATATTTTTCACCGCACAATAGGGTGATTGGGAATAGTTATGCTTATTTGTTACAAATACGAAAAAAAAACATCATCAGAATCCCGTTAGCAGAAGCATATCGTGTCAAATCAGAAGTCAGCTTTTCTGAGTTGATTTACACCACATGATACCAATCTGGTATGGACTTGTTATCTCTCTATGCTTATACCCTGTCAAAAAGTACAGGTTACAATTGTTTATGAAGGATATCTTATGATGGGAAAATTTTGATAAAGAAAATATTTAAATTATTTAATACAAAAATGTTCAATACACTAAAGAACCATTAACGGTAAATCTAATCATATTAAAATTTTTACGTTGTTTGTTTCAGGTGAGTAAACGTATTTCATAATTTTCATTGTCGTTGTATATATGGGTGGCTTTCCAAGTTTACCATATTAGCTATGTAAATTTTTATATTTTAGATTAAGACCATTGTACAATTTACAATGTGTTGGTAATATCTCGTTCATAGTTTGAATGAAAGATAATATGAGGAGAACAAATTAAAATTTATTTTATAAGTTTTTTTTTTTTTAACATTTATTTTAAGCGGTTTAATATTGCACTTAGAGGTCAAGTTATATATAATTAATTTTGTCGCTTTAGCGCGGATATTTTAAAAAAAATGATTACAGAACAAAAATTTTAAATATTTGGTGATGATGTCGAGAGGGTTGTGGTTGAGACTGTGTGGTACTTGTGGGCCCTGGATTAATTGAGGAGTTCTACCAAGGGGCCTTAATAATATATAATGAAGTTTTTATAGACTGTATTTCATAGATACTTTTGTTTTTAAATTAGTAAAGAGAAAATAATGCCAATGTTGAGGAAATATAGTATAAAAAATGAACCCACCAATTTATCTGAATCGAGATAGTAGTTTAAAATTCAAAAGCAAAGTGAACTCATTGCAATGGCAAGAAATAATATTTACAAACACGTATTACGCAGCCGACGGGGATATTTACAATATATAATATCAAGAGGATAAACCGTTATATTTTAAGTCTCCTTATCTTTGCCAACATAAGTGTCTATTTGGTGCGTCTTCTAACGCAATTCCACCCAAATCTCAACAAACGATTAGAAGTTATAGACATGTTCTTAAACTTTTTCATTTTGTCCACTGTGCAGTGGCGTCAATAATTTTTCTATTTAGGGTTTCAATTCTCTTTTTAAAAGATTTATTATAAAAGGTTATGTGCTCCATTTAATTTTGAACCAAAAGTTGAAATATAGGGGAATTTTATCAGTTTCTTGGCTTCTTAAACTATTTTCATCATCATAAATTTTTAGGTGGAATTATTTTTGTTCCATTAAAATAAAGAATGCATTTTTGTAGAGACAGAGAATGATATTATATATGCTTTATCCAAAAAGATCTCATGCAATAAATATAATATCGAAAATTTTAAAAATATATTTTAAAATAACATTTTATATGAATTTGTTGTTGTGGGTCGCGAATACATTGCAATGTCAAAAAAAAAGGCCGCTGCTTTAGAATATGTAAATTAGTAATTTTTTTGTAATAAAAAGGATTTTAATAATTTATATAATAAAGAACTATAAATAAACGAAGGACTTAAAATTTTGATTTTTTTATGCAAAATAATATTTAAAATGTAAACGAATTGTAAATAGCGGTACCATAGTGTAATTTGCGTAGATTTTATTAAATAAAAATATATAATTTTATACAAATTATTTACTGCAACCACTTAACTGACCACAGATTATAAAGCAAATCGGTATATACATGTAGTAAATACGTTTGAGTATTTTATCGATGTCTGTCCGTCTGTGTATCAGTCCACATTAAAACCTGAATGAAACTACAAATCATTACCAAGTCCCCTTAAAATTGTTCAAAATTTGTTAATAATAAACTATGGCAAAAGTACCTGGGTACCTTGAGTAGACTCAAGTAGGTATCAATTTTAAAGCCAGTTAATAAAATTTAGGCTTTTTTCTGCTGTATAATCACCTTAATCAAGGTGATTTGAAGTTTCATGACTATATCTTTATTTATAAAGATATATTTATTAAAGTTATGGTACCGATGTAAACGTAGGGTTAATATTACTTTTTAACGTATTCATATATTTACATGATTCAAGCAATATTATTTAAAATTTTGTAAGAAATCTGAAAAATATTTGAGATAAATTCTAGGGGCAATATTAAACTCGCCAAGTTAAAAAAATAAAATAAAAAATCGAGCCTACAAATGAAGTAACAATTTATTTTTACTTTTTTCTGTCTTATCATAAATGAATTTTTGGCGATTTTTCAAAGATAAATTAAATACATTACATCGCCAACTTTAGTCCACCCCACATGCGAAGATTTTACCCGCTAGGAACTTGTACTCTTGAAATCTACTTAATGGTTCCTTAGTTACTGAAATGTTTTCAAAAATGAGTGTGATGTTAGTGTGTAAAAAAATATGGTGAAAAAATATATATTTTTTTAATTTGGGAAACACTATATATATTTAAAAAATATCAAATTCAGTAATTTTTTAAACTTCTTATCCAAAGACTTTTAATTTTTCATTTTTCAAAATATACAGAATTATTTTTAAAAAATTTTTTTTTGGATCCACTGTAAAATATTTTTGTTGTTAGCTTGTATAAGCATACAAACTCACATATTAATTTAGTATTTATTAGAATTTATCAGTACTTTTTGTGACGTTTTTTAAGTATGCATTGTTTCCTATGATAGTTTAAATTTTATATTTATAATTTTTTATTTTTTGTATAGTTTGTATATCCTACAAACTTAGTTGAATTCTATTCGAAAATTATATATCTACAAAATAAAGTTACATTTAAACATTTTACTTTTAAACCGAATTATTGAATATCCTGCCAATCATTTGACAGTACCAAATTACTCGAAGGAGTATTACGGTCCGTGTTACCGTTTGGCAACTTTAGTCTCCATTTGCCCCTTTTTCAACTACCTGGCCACTATCTTGGCCACTTTTTTAAATGGCGAATTTTTGAGACTATATGCTAAATGACGACAAACCAAGTTGTTTAAAATATATCGACCCATTATATATTAATTTGATCAAATAAATTCATAACTTTGGGATTGTTTAACAGTATTATGATATTAAAATCAGCGGGGAACTTATAAATGAACTGAAACTGGTAATAACTAAAAATAATAATAATAAAGTTTTATATCATCTTATGCCGAATGCTTTTGGACTAGATTAAAAAAAATAAAAAAAAGTTTCGATGGATATTTATATTCTCATTTATATTTT
>MINK01188862.1:256-10501 GCA_001735545.1 Phormia regina | reverse complement strand
TGTAGCGACTTTACGTTTCAAAATATCCCAACAGTGCTCGATGGGGTTTAAGTCAGGTGATTGGGGAGGAGAATTAAGTGCATGGTAAAACAACAAACTGCATATAATAATTATTTATTCTTTATAAATTATTGAAGATATACGAAATGCATGGGGTGTACAAATAATTTTGTCCTACTCTATATATATGTATATGGGCAATTATGAAAAAAATTTTGATTTTAGGGTTTCAAAATCCTTTTAACAAAAGTAAATATTTTTTTATTCATAAAATGTTTATCTCTCAAAATTTTATGATGCGCCTACGAATTTTAATTAAGCATAATTAACACCTACTAATTATGTCAATTATAATTAATTTCATGCTGACCACACGATGTGATTTAGCGAAATGTGTTTTGACAAAAGTGTCACGTTTTCAATTATCAACGATATTTGACTTAAATTTATGATCCCAATCAATTATATTTATTGCCTCTCTTATATTAATATATTTAATATTTGATTAAATTGCAATTTTTATATAAAAATACAAAAACAAAAAGTGCATAATTTTGGAAAAATCTATAAAATTTATTTTTAATGCTCATCCGATTTTTTTATGTAAAATGGCAAAAACCAAGTTCACTTAGTAATCCAAGCTATTCCTTATGAATGTGCCTTGCGAATAACTAACTTTTTGAAAATTTTTTTCACTTGTTTTTCAAACTTTCGAAGTGTCAACTACACTGGCTATTTCGGGCACATTAATGGGATATAGCATAAAATACTCACGATTACAACAGGAATAAATTCTTATCTCAAATTTTGTTTTCGGTTGAGGCACGCACAGACCCCGCTCGAAAAACTAAAAATTTTAAAAACTCAAAAATTTTGTTATCATAAGTTTACTACCCTGTATTTAGTTGCTGAAAGTCTGCACAACAACAAAGATTGTGCAGAATTTATGTACAAGGTCCCATTTTATTTATATGATAGAATAAGATCAAAAAGTATTAACGCGTGAACTATAATTGTAGAAGAATGGTAAAAACTTAAATACTTTTTATTAGTTTATCTATATTCTTGAACTTTGAACAACAATCATATTTAGAAATAGAAACCTATGATTTCAAAATTTTGACCGTATTAGTTTCAAGACTTCTGAGTTCAGATCTGTAATTACTTTGTAAAAATATCAGTTTCAGCCAGGTTAAGAATTTTTGATAGTTGCATATATATGTAACGTTTTGGAAGCAATAATAACCCAGCAAAAACTTGGTAAGGGCATGTATTTACGGATGCAGTTACTTTTCAATGATAATAACATACTTTCTGCATTACATGAAAGTAGATTAGCAAGCACTTATTTTGAACCTGATATGTAACCATTAATAGAGATCAGATTTTTTGGAAATATTTTTTTTTTCAATCTTTTCTTTAAAATTATAAAAATTATTTATTTTTAGAGTCGGTAAAACATAAAAATACATTATTTACTTGTTTTTATTTATGTCGAACGAAAATTAAATTTCAACAATTCAGTTTCAAATTACAGTTTTCACTTTTAATATATTTTATATATTATTTTTCCATCTTTCAGTACTTATTTATAACCGATAATGTAACTTGGATAATAATAACTTCTGCAATTCTTTGAAATTAATAAGTTATTGAATAGCTTCAAAGTAATTAGTTCTTATAAAAAATCTAAATAATGACTTACTGAAATGCCTACCAGTAATAATATATTATAAATAGTTGCCTCTAATGACTCTAAAATAATGAGTTATTCATCTAATGTGTATGTAGTGAAGAGCCATTTTATTAGCTTCTTAACTCGTTGCATGGCAAGCAATTTTTTGCTGGGTAATTTTAATAACATGAAATATTTAATAATTTTTAAGTAAGGATAAAAAAAGAATTTAAAAATCTTATAAAAATCAGAAAGAATTTTTATAATTATAAAATTTTTATCAATATTAATTAAAAGTTTTTGTTAGCCTTTGTTCTTACTTTGAAACTGAATTTTTTTTGGATGCCATATTAATTTATTGACATGTATTTTATAAAAAATCACTATATTTTTTAAAAATATTATTTCTTCCCAATTCAAAATAGGTATTAAAATTGTTTTATTATTAAACAAGGTAATAAAGGTAGCTTAGAAATAAAATATTCTCAATATATTTTAATCACGTCTAATAAGCACGCGGAGGAAAATTTTTAAACGATAAAGAAATCGAATGTTCTTAATTATTGCCAAAATCTATTCAGGTCTCCACCCTGAATAAAATCATTAATATAACTTCAAGAAATACTAAAACTAATGAGAGCTAACATCATTAGCATTTTTCTGGCTATATTTTTTGTCCAATTTAGATTCTTTTTTCTCGATTTCTCTCTGTAGAAAAATTAATTAAAATTAAATTTTCTTAACCCATTTCAAATTTACTTCTTTATTTGCGTAACCATTAATCCTATATACACTCAAATCTCAAAAGACCTTTAACAAATTTTAATAAGAACTGGTTTAAAATATCTACGTATTAAGAATAACAAGAGAATTTTCCAGACTTATATTTATACATACATAAGTATATTGCAGGTGCAAGTATGTGTAAGTGTTATTAGACATACAAATACCAAAATAAAAAGTACATAAATCAAAACTTCAATAAGTTATCAAATAACAATCAGAATGTATAGATTCCAAATAAAAAAAAACTAGAACATTTTTGAACAATAAATATCCTATTTCACAATCTACAAGGATATGGGCAAAAATTTTTATTTTTCATTTCAAGTATAAATTAAGAAGGTGTACTGAAAGTAAAAGAGCTAGTAAAGGGTATTTCAAAATATTTTAATATTTAATACTTTGATATATTGTTCAGAATATAAAGAAGATACTTCTGTATAATTTTCTACACTAATTTCTGATATAAAAAAATCTCCTTTTTTAAATTTATTGTTTCAATAACAAAAAACAAAAATTTATCAATTTTTGATTTTTTCCTGAAAAATAAAAATTTTGATTTTTAAAAATTTTAAATTAATGATTTTAAAATATATTTAAACCCTAAAACATTTAAAATAAATTTTTCAATACTCTGTAATTTCGTTAAACCCAATAACTAAATCAAGCATATAAATTTAACAATAAAGTAAGAGGGTAAAATATCTATAAGTTTTTGTCAAAAAATTCCATAGAAATAAATAAAAAAAATAAAATAAATAAATAGAATAAAACCAATATATGTAGACTCCTTTTTTTTTTGGCTATAGTTTTACTCTAACTACCATGCAACTGCCGTTATGAGTGATTTGTGGAACAGGATTAGAACTAAAATCAAAAGAAAAAATATAAAACAAACATAACAACAATAACAAAAAGCAACAAAAATTAAGCAAGAAATATTTAAGTGACATTATAACAGGAAGAAAATAAAAATAAAACTTTAGTTTATATTTCATTTTAGAAGTTTAGTATTGACAATTCCAAATGCAGGACTTTTATTTAATCTATTTATTTCCTTATTTTATCCTGTCCTGCTTCATTTTTTTTTTTGCAATACATATGATATAACAAACTTCTAAACACACATACCCTTACATTAGAAGTAAACAAACAAGTTTTATACAAGTGTCCTGACTAGACAGTCAATAATATTGATATAAAAAATTTATTGTGATTTATGAAGCCAATGTCGGTCGTTGTTATTCGTTTGGTTAGATTTGTTTCGTTATACCGTTACACTTTATGGAATAAAATTCTGGTGCTGGGTATAGAGTAAGAAGTTTGTTAATGTCATTAGGAAAAGAATTGTTATACAACGAATAACAAATACTTGACTTGACAAAGGATTAAACAAAAAATAAAATAAAAAATACAAAACAGAAGGTAGATTATTTATTATTAAAGACCAGAAAGGTCAATGTAGTAGATAAAATGTTCGAAATTCATAGAAAAATCCAACAAATAAAGTTTTTGTTTGATTAATCTTTTTGGTTCTATTTTAAGACAATATTTTATGTTTAATAATGTAAAGGGGGGGTTGCGTTTAATTCAATTAGTGTGAAATACATGGTTAACATAGTTGTATTTGAACCCTTTGTAAGAAGTATTGAAAAATAATGCATTTGCTTAAGGACAAAATTTTCAAAACATTTTTTATTTAATCGATTTTTTTTTAAATTTGTAATTTCTATAATTATCATCTTGGAAGTATGGGAAAGTTGATGTTTTTCTGTTTGTTGAAAAAAATATATTTTGGAATGTCATTCAGAAAAAAATATAACTTTCTTAAGAAAACCTAAAAAGTTGGATTTTCTCTATAAAATATTTCATCACAAAAAACATTAACAATGGAATTTTTATAAAAGTTATAATACAAAAAAAATCGCCAATTAATAAATATAAATGAAAACAATTCATTCAATTGAAAACTTGTTTATATATTTCATCTCTCACCAAACTTATTAAACTGTAAAAATTTATAATATATATTCTGTATTCCTATGTTTTATTTTACATTCAATATAAATATCGGTCCTCAATTGGCAATAAATTGAATAAAATACACCTTCCTAAAAAAAGGCATCAAATCTAAATTTTCCGCTCTTGGGTTTATGGTCAGAAGAATTTAGCCTTGTGATTTATTTAACAAGCTACAGTATTATTTATAAATAACAGAGGTGGTTAACTTTGCCCAGTGTAGCGCCGTCCTTGCTACATACTTCAGTCAAAAATATTGCAAAAGCTTAGCAGCTTGTCCTCTAGAAATGTCCTTAGCCTCATTAAAATTGGTTCAAAAAGCACAGATTTATTTTGTTAAAGAGTGATCCTAATCCATTAAAAAACTGTTTAAAAAAAAAAAAAAAATTATTTGAAAAGCTATCAAAATGATTTTTGGTATATAAATTGATTTTTCTTTAAAAGATTTTAAAAATTTTTTCTATAGATTTTAATTCGATCTTTCCAATTTTTTTAATACTTTGTTTTCAAATAACATGAATTGCAAACAAAATTTAGGTATTCACTGACTTTTTTATCTTTGTGCAATGAACTCACTTACTCATTCTCTTTATGTATATAAACCTTTAGCGAACTTTTATTTTTTATATTACTATTTTATTCAAACGATTACAATCCTTTCATATAGCAATCCTTATATTATTTACATCCCCCATTATTATTTTGTTTTTTACATTTTCTCCTTTTAACTAATTTTTAACGGAAACAGGAATCCACATTAGAGTACAATTGTTTGTGAATATCAAATATACATATAGTAGCAGTTGTTGTTGNTGCTTTNTTTTTTTGCATANAGATTTTAGATTTTATGTTGCAGCAAATGTTAAATAAAAGAGTCTGAATGTAGATTTTCAACTACATTTATTTATGAATAAATGTATGTTTAAAAACACATATACATACATATATATAAGCTTTAAATATATATGATTGTTTGAATGTGTTAGTTAGTCTATTATTACAATTTCCGTATGTTAATTTATTATCACACTAAAATATTATGCTGATAATCCTTTATACAACATACTATATGCATGTATTTTAAAATATGCAAACACATATACATATGTATGTATTACTATAGTAGCATAAAACAAAAAAGGAAATGGTATTATGACTTCAATGAAAGAAAAAGAGAATTATTTTAATCAAAAGGCAAAGTATGAGTAGATGCTTTTTAATAAAACGGAAACGAAAAATACGATAACAAATAAAGTTAGAATTGAGAAAACTAATGTGTATTGGCTTAAGAGGATTAAATATACAATTTAAATAATTTTAAAAGAGAATTTAATAAATATTGAAAAAGAGATTTTATTTATTTTAAATATCAAACAGAAATCATGCAAGTAAAGCAAGAGCAAAAAAGGGAATTTATTATTTCATGTTCACTCATACATTTGCAAATTTCTATAGTAAAATAACATCCATGAACAAAGATACCTTTTAATTTACATTAAATAAAAATTGCATACTTTTCTATAATAAATATTATTTGCAAAACATAGCAAAAATATACATTTATTTTCTCAAAGTTTTAGCTTATTCAAAAATAACCCTTTTCTCTTTTTATTGTAAGCAATTGCTTGCGGTTACAATAATAGTTTTGCTAACTTTTAACTTGTGCTCGAATAAATATTTTAGTTTTAGTTAAATATATTTTGAAAAAAAAGAAAACTAACTATTCGTGCTTCTTTTTGTTAAGTTTTAACAAAATTTTCTACCTTAATATTTCTTTACATTTTACACTAGTTTAATAGTTTAGTTTTAGTTGTTCTACTAGTAGTTTTCAATGAATGTTTTTTCTAGTAGTAAAGGAAAGATGGGAAACTAGAGAAAGGTGTTAGGGAGTTTATGTAAAAATGTTTGTTAAATTATTACTACTTTTTAGTTAAACTTACGTGAGCATAAACATATAAGTGCCAGCATAAATTTACTCCTGCATAATGGTAATAAAAACAAAAACAACAACAACAACACAAAATATAACAACAAGAATAAAAAGAACTGCATCAATAAAGAAGAAGAAGAAAAGAAATACAAAAGTTACAAAAATAACAAAGTGTTGTTGTATATTAAAAGTGTTTAAAAAGAAACTTTTCTCACGTTTAAACACATACTCATATAGAAAATACTTATATTTTCATAAGACCATGTAGCTTTTATAACGAGGTTACTAAAGAAATTTTTGTTGAAAATGGATTATATTAAGGTCTTTATATATTGTGGTTCAAATACTTATTTAAAAATTTGTTTGGGGACCTCGTATTTTTTATATACTTGTATGCTTAAAAAAAACTCTATATTCAAGAAAATATGTTTACCAAACTCTTTTCAAACCCACTCAAATTATCAGAGTTGCATTTTTTCATTCATTAACTATTTAGTAAATACGATAGCATATACATATATGAAAAACTAACAACGAATAATTTTTACCACCCATGATAGCAACTACTTTTTAAAATTTAACATTTTAATTTTAAAATAAATCTAAAAAGAGTGCAAAAATTATTACATGTTCTCCAATTATACATGTTTATTTCCAATTATATTAAATATAGGGCTCCAAAACTTACTATATTCAAAAGGTCATAAAACAGGAATTTGAACAAACTTTGAAAAACTCTTTGAAAGTTATACTAAAAAAAATTCATATTGCACTAGTTAATCAAATACTTTATAAATTTAATGTGTAATATTTTGTGGCCTGAGAAGACTTAAAAAATTATTGCTAATATCACTACACAGAAAAAAGTAAAAATCGACTTCAATTACGAAATTGCTCATATTAATTAATTATAACCTACAACACCATAGGTGGTTGGGGTATTATGTGTTTGTGCAAATAATGTAACGCAGAGAAAAAATGTTCCAACCCCCATCTTAAAGTATAGTGTTCGACTGAGAATCACTTTAACGATGTATGTCCGTCCGTCTTGTTGTCTGGCTGGCTCTCAATGTAAAGCTTGTGCGCAAAGTACAGGTCGCTATTTTAGAGATAATTTGATGAAATTTGGTACATATGTTTTTCACCTAGCTCCCATACAATGGTTAAAATTCACTTTAACGTTTGTTTATGCCAAAATATATATTTTGACATCAACCCCAATACTTAATAATTATAACATATATACATGTTACATATTGTGATAGCAGCAGAATTTGCTATCTCTTTCTTTAAAAATAAGTTTCAAAAATTTTTTTAAAACTTCTAGAACTGTCATGTATAGTTATTTCCACAAAATAGTGACACAATCTACTCTTCTGACTGCAACTTTTGCACTGGTAAGACCATCCGTCCTCCTATACGTAATTAAAGATATTCCTATTTACTAATTTGTTGTCTTTTAATATTTTTTATCTGAAATATTGTTTTTTAATCAATTTTTGAGAAACAAATTCATGACAAATTTGTTTTCCACCTGATTCCATCCGATCTTGTCGAAGACTTTGATTGAAACAACGTGCATAAAACTTATAAAAATGATAATAACAATTTTTATAATATAACATTTTTATAAGTATAAATGATGATTTATAAGCAAAATTTCATGAAGATTGATCCACAATTGACCATAGCTCCCATATAAAGACCAATTTCGAGAATCACCGAAAAGTACGTAAATACATGTGAATCTTAATATCGAAGTAATATTCTGTATTAGTATTTTTTATTTTTCACTTAATACAAGTATAAGTCCATAATAGGTCCTTCCAACATTTTGCACACATTGGCAATGATATAGAGTATCATATGTTCGGGCTTGACTGACTGTACCTTTTTCTCTCGTTTTTAATTGATTTTGTTCCAAACATCATAATGATACACAGAAGTAAATACTAATAAATAATATAATTAAATTCCAAAACAAATGTAGTTAATATTTTTATTGAGAAATAATTAGAAATATTTTTTCTATGTATTTTTATAGACAAATATCTCAGTTTAATTTATATTTTTTTAAGATCTTGTCAATTTATTTTAAAAATAATTTTAAACCAATTAAAAAGTTAATTATATTAATAAATATTATAATTAAATTCCTATACAAATTTAGTTAATAATTTTATTGAAAAATAATTTGAAATATTTTCTTCTTCTTATCCATAATGTGATAAAGATCGGTCAATATTGAACTTTCATTTATAATTTGTACTAAGAAAGGCTTATATTTCAATCAACCGAAATGTAATACTCTCACTGCTATTCATTCAAATGCTATTTAATATATTTAGGGCCGTTATTATAACTTTCCAATAACTAAAGTTAGGATGTTATTGTTCACNNTATATATATATATATATATATATATATATATTTTAAAAAGCAAATCTTTCAGTTTTCATTATATTTTTTTAAGACCTGTCAATTTATTTAAAAAATAAGTTTAAACCAATTAGAAAGTTAATTATATTAATAAATAATATAATATTACATTCCAATAACTAACTTCTTATAATAATTTTATTAAAAAATTATTTGAAATATTTTTTTCTGTGTAATTTTAATTAAATTTCTTGAAATGATTTCTCTAAGGAATTATTAATTTGATTTTGTTTTAAAGCAAAGAAAAAAGTTTTTGTTAAATAAAATATAAATCTTTTTTCTTCCACCTTTTCTCACATGGTTAAAAATGATTCTAGACAGTAAAATTATTTTTGTCAAAAAAAAAAAAAAAAAAAAAAAAAAAAAAATACTTTATATCATTGATAGGCACAAAGAGAACTGAACGATTTGTATAGAACTGAAATTAAAATTTTTTATTTTCTTAAGATCTTTGAGTTCCGGTTTATCTAATTATTTCGAATTTTTACGTTTTTTGTCATATTCAAAAAATTGGTGCACCAATTTTTAGCCAATCGAATTTGTTCGATTATAGGTATTATCTGTTAAAACGATTTAGATGGTACTCACAAACGTTTTTCCAATTTGTTCAAAAGATATTTTCCTAATCTGAAATATTGTAATAAAATAAAATAAGTAAATTTCGTAACTCAAAATTTATTTTTATCTCACCCACAGCAATAATCATTTAACTGAAATTGAATAGAAAGAACACTTCATAGCGATGCTTAGTAGGGCAGAATCGAAATTAATTAATTAATTAATAAAAAACATGCTCACAAGTCCTGTTTATCGGTAGTAGTTTTCGATTTATTTGCTTTGAATTTTTAAGCACCATAATTTTGTATGTTCTTGGTCTAGTTTTTTTCATATATATCCTAGTATTAAAGAACAAAATTATCTATTGAATAAAAAAAAATTGAAGTCGTTATCTTTACCGAGTCCAAAAATAAACGATTTTGAATTTTTTTTGTCGAAAAAGTAGCTACACTCTTTTTTCTCTAAAATAAAATTTTCTTTAGCAGTATTTTTGCACTGTCCATCCCGAATTTGAAAACATTACAAAAACAGATTTTTTTTTGTGGAAAAATATATTTGTTGACAAAAATAATGCAATTTTAGGACAAAAATAAAGTTTTTGTCAATGAAATATTAACAGCTAAAAGGATTTTATAGGCACTTTATTATTAGTAATATGGTGATCGCGGGCAGAAATATATTTTATGAAAAAAATAAATAAATAAAAAAATTTATTTATTTTTACATTTATTTTATTTTTTACAAATCTATAAAAAACATACAGTATCATAAACATACATGCGCATGTACAAATGTCTTAAACATTCACATATCTTTCATTCAACATAAGTCGACACATCAA
>MINK01188860.1:8586-21340 GCA_001735545.1 Phormia regina | reverse complement strand
GTGTAGGGTATCATATGGTCGGTCTTGACCGATTATACCTTCTTCTCTCGTTTTTAATAGATTTAATTGCAATTAATATAATAATTGAATATATATATTATTCATAATTGTTATTAAATTTTATTATTATACATTTTCCACATACAATTTTAATTTAATTTTTTATTTACAAAATTATTTGAAATCATATTAAAATTTTTATTAATACTTTAATTGATTTTTTTTTTTTTCAAAAATATCATTTCTTTGTTGAATCGATATTTTTATAGTTATATTTTTATCAATATGAAAATATTACATTTTTTAATTATTTCTATATAAATGATAGAAGTAACATATTTGAAGGTTTCCTTTTTTAATTTTTTTTTTTATTTTCTTTAATTTTTACTTTTTTTAATTGTTACATTTATAACACATTTGTTTGGCTGGCAAAATCCTTTTTGACATTTTATTGACCTATTTCTAATTTATACAAATCATTGTGGCGTGACTAAGTATTAAATCATGCTTATCCTTCAGTCTCCTCCCATTCCATTCTATGTCTGTATGTCCAAAAAGCCCCTGTTGTGTTACATCATCATTAATCACAATTTTGTTTAAATGTGTGGTAAAACGTATACATATGTTTGTCAAACTCTTATATTCGCCGTTAGTAGCGAATGAAATCTATCATCATTTCGCCAATACAAAGCAAAGTTGATTAATAGGATTTTCAGAGATTTGTAAGCAGAAAACTTTTTTGAAGTACAAATGTGTAGAAATAAATTGTAATTTAATTGAGTGGCATTTATAACAAATTAAGTTTAATTGTTTTAATTATGGACACTAACTTTGGTTTTAAAATTATAATTAATTTCTATTGAAAATAAATAAAATAATAAAGAAATGTGATGTAAAAACGACAATGAATATTGTCAATTTGACAACAATTGATGTCATCATTATACCCTTTACATTAACATAATATTTTAAAAGTAATAGTATTGAAAATGAGGTAAATGATTTTGAACTGTGTCTTGAACGATTTTATAAATTTATTTATACCACATTAAGACTCTTAATAAATCCTATATATAGCCCAATATTTGCGACCTATTTTATTGTAGTTGTGTAATTAGTTAATGAACAAAGTTATTATAAAGAAATTTATAGTAATGAAAAATTTACAAACAGTCAATATAAAAACCAAATGTAAATATTAACATTTTGATACCCACCTTTCCTTGGATTAATCGCTTTTTTCGACCCATTTCATCCCAATATATAGATGGACGGAAGGACGGAAATTACGATTCTACCAAAAAATACATTTTTACTTACTATTAAATAAATTAAAATTTAATTCAAATTTTTTTCTTACTAATTAATATAAAACGAGAGAAAAAGGTATAGTCGGTAAAGACCGACCAAATGATACCCTACACCATTGCCTATGTGTACCAAAATTCGGGAAGGAGCCAATTATAAACTATATTCCGGGGGAACATTTGTATGGGGGCTAGGTGAAATAATGGGCCGATCATGACCGAAATCATGACAATTTTTATCAAATTATCTCTAAAATTGCGACCTGTACTTTGTACCAACGGTATACTTTAAGGTGGGAGTAGGAAAATTTTTTCTATGCGTTATTTGCACAAACCCATAATACCCCAACCACCTATGGTAGTGCAGGGTATAAATATAAAGTGGTTTTAATATCAGCTTTTCATGAATTTAGCGGAATTTACAACCCATTAAACCTATAGACAGACGGACATGCCAAAAAAATTGTTTAATTTAAAAAAATTGCTAATAATCGGGGAAACCATAATATGCTCTAAAATAATGGTTTTTATGCGCATTAAATATACAGTAAAAAACAAAAAATATGCTTTGAAAATGCGAAAATATGCACGTAAAAAACAACATTTTTGATAATTTTTTAACAAAATTATGATTTTTATTAAAACAAAGAGAGGGTTTATTAATAATTCAACGTTATAAAACAAGGCAAAACTTTAATAGATCAACCGTATCGAAATTTGATTTCCTGTTTTCTATTCTCATCTCATAAAAACGTAATTGATCTTCTATTTTCTTACTCATCTAGTTGTAAACAATAGTATTAGTTCAGAAGTTATCGATCCCAGAACGCCAGAATATCGTAACCGACAACATTTTCGAAATTTCTGTTTTGATGAAAATCTATAATTTAAATTACAACTAGATCATCTGATAAAATTAAATCGACGTGAAAGAAAACAGTCACAAAAATTCTTTCTCTCTAAAGTTTTATTTACGGCACATTTTTGTTGTTGATGTTCGATATATTCTTTTTTCAACATTAATATCAATCATATCTAGAATCTTGTTGTTACAATTAGACTTAATTTTTTATTTATAAAATAAATTTGAAGAACTTTTCATGAGGTATAAAAAAATATTTTTAAAATATCAAAATATGCTCTAAAAGTGTCATTTATGCCCTAAAAATAACAAAATATGCTACAAATATGCACTAAAAATCATCAAATGTAAAAATATGCCTTTAAGGGTAGAATATGCAAAAATATGCACTAAAAAATCAATGCCCAAAAAGGTTTATTTGTTCCGAAACGGATAAATATTTTATCAATGTCTTCATTCAATGTCCAGGAAAAAATATGCAATTGCATATTGTGGTTTCCTTGCTAATAATAAATAATAAAATAAAACGTGATTATTATTAAAATATTGATATCAACTTTTCCCAAATAAATCGACATTTTTAACTCCTTTTACCGCAATGGTTTTATATGTTCGATATGTGTTTCCACAATTAATTATATTGAACGCATTATATGTTTGAGCAAATTTAGTTTCATGATAAATTTAAATTCTAATAAAAACTAATTATACTATTACAACTAAATTTAGAACAGGGTTGAAAAAAAATATGTACCACAAAATCTTAAAAAAAAAAATTAAAATATAAACAGATACATACATATACATACTTATATGTACTATATATGTTTATGAAAACTCCAATTTAAGACAAAATTTAAAGCGATTAAAAGGAGCAATTCAAAGACGTCACTTTGGCGCCAAACATAAAAAGAAATGTTACAAAAAAGAATTAAAAGTCTGATATAAAAAAAAAATTCGCAGAAAACTCTTGTAAATGCGAAAATGAAAAAGGTAATCTTTACTACATTCAACCAACCAAAAGCAAACTTAGAAGAAAAGTAGCAGCAATAGTAGCAATATCAACACCAACATCATCACCAACAACAACACGAACTCTTAAAGAAATAACTTCAAAAGTTGCCAACTTGTAGACAACATTTAAATGAATGACCCTTGCTTCCGTTATTGATACATCCGTTAATTCAAGAGCTACACGGATGAAAAAAAAGGAGTTTAAGTAAATTTAATCTTAAGTTATAGAACAGTGTGTTATTTCACAAGGACTCTAATACCACTAAGAACTTAAGTTGCCAGCCGTTATAGATTATAGTTTATGACCAAATGATAAAGGTCGTCAATAGGTCTCAAACGCATTCACACACATACACAATCACACACACACACACAATATTTTAACTCTAACACATATCCTTAAGATAAATATTTGACCGTTTGTGTTAAACGCCAACAGCAACAAACAAAATTTTGTGAAAATATCTATTTCTTCAAAGGAGATAAAATGTATGGTCAAGTGACCAACCAACCAACCAACCAACCAACCAGTCATCCATTCATTTAATATTGGTTTATGTTAAAGTGTGCGTAGCATTTTTTTTTTTTACTTTGCTTTACTCGTAAAAGTATCCAAACAAACTTTTATTTTATTTCAATTGTCTATATTACAAATAACTAAACTTGGCTAATACTTCTTTCTTTTTCATTTATTCTTAACTTTTTTTCCATTCTTCTGTTGTAAATTGTTCAATAATTTGTAGTCAATTTGCGAATTAGTACCAATCGATAGTGTAGCAAACAAAAAAAGTTTTATTTCTTTTATTGGTTCTATCTTGGAACATTTAAAGGACTAGGGAATAAATGATATTTAGCTAAGAAAATTTATAAAATTAAATGTTATTTAAATTATTTGTTCATTCATTATTCTGAAGGCCACTTTTATAAAGGGAAATGTAGGCAATAAGACCTTAAAGGTATTCAATCATTTAGTATTTCTTTCATACTATTAGGGTAGTATTCAAAAGTGGCTAAAGATTTGAAATTTTCGATAAATATTTTATTGAAAAAAATTTATGGAAAAACTTTTATTAAAAAAAATTAAAAATCTTTCTTCAAGAAAAAACAAATTTCGATAAATAGTTTTATTTGTAGAAAGATTTCGATAAAAAAAACCGTTTTCGATAAAACTGTTTATTTATAAAAAAATTTTCGATAAATATTTTTATTCATAAAAAATTTTCGACAAATTTTTATATTTATAAAAAATTTACGATAAATCAATAATCTGTGTATCGTTTTCGACTTTTCGGTTTAATCAAAATTAACAAAATCTTTTTATTTATAAAACAAATTTTTGATAAAACTTTTTATTTATAAAAAATTTTAGATAAATCTTTATACCCTACACCACCAAAGGTGGTTGGGGTATTATGTGTTTGTGCAAATATTTGTAACGCAGAGAAAAAATTTCTACACCCACCTTTAAGAGTATTTACCGTTCGACTCAGAATCCAATTTTGAGTCGATTTTAACGATGTCCGTCCTCGTTCTGGGTTGGTGGCTGGATGTAAAGCTTGTGCGCCAGTACACGGTCGCAATTTTAGAGATTATTTTTTGATGAATTTTGGTACACTATAATTTGGCACCAGGACGATCCTAATTGAGTTAATTTGGTCATGATTCGCGACCATTATTTCACCAAATGTCTCCCGGAATAGAGTTTTTAACACTCAAAAATACTTAGGAAATTAAAATATTATTAATGAAATTTAATACAAATAAGGTTTATGTAGCATAAATTCATCGCTCTGGCAAAATTTCATGAAGATCGGTTCATAATTGCCCATTTGCTCCATATAAACCCTCTTTCGAAAATCACTTAAACGTGCATAAATCCCATAAAAATGTTAATATTAATTTAATATTCGAATATATATAACATTTATATAAGTATAAGTAATCCTGCAAAATTTCATGAAGATCAGTTCATAATTGATTATAGCTCCCATATAAGACCCAACTTGGGGAATCACCAAAACGTGCATAAATAATGTGAATCTTAGTATCGACGTAATATTCTGCAATAGTAAGTTTTTATTTTCAACTCAATACAAGTATAGGTTCATAATTGGCTCCTTCCCGAATTTTGGTACACATAGGCAATGGTGTAGGTATCATACGGTCAGTCTTGACCGACTATACCTTCTTCTCTCGTTTTATTTTTCGATAAATCTTTATATTTATAAACAAAATTTTCGATAAATATTTTTATTTATAAGAAATTTTCGATAAATCTTTTTTTTATAGAAAACAAAACGATATATGTTTAAAAACTTTGTGTTGGTTGTACACAATGAAATTACTCCTTTAACTAACTGCAACACTTAATAACAACTACCATGTTGCCTGTGACAAGGATAGTCGCCACTTTTATCACCAACAAAACGGGCATGTTTAAAATAAGTATCATTAATGTAATTGCACTCAATGATTAAATCAATTGAGTTTAGATTTGATTCGTTTCCATTTCATTCGGTTTTTGGGTTTGGGTTTAACTTTTTATTTATGCATGAACATTATCCTTTGAATTTCGATGGTTTGGGTATGAGTGGGTATATGAATTGAGTTGTTGCTTAATGTATGGAGAGAAGACCTTGTAAGTCAATTTACCATAGAATAATACATTTGAAATTAACATTTAAATTTATACAATTATGTCAACCCTTTTAAAACCTTGTTGCTATTATACAGAAATTTTTGCTGAAAGTGTGTTGAAAGAAATTTCATGTGATGGTATTTTATTAGGGTAAAATGTAAAAAAGAGGATTAAAGACATTTTATGTTTAATTTATAGGATTAACTTTTGATTTGTATAAACATATAATGCAAATAAGGTCGTAATTTATTTGTAAAGTAATATAATTTAAGTTTAATCATATTATATTTAATGGAATTTTTTTCAAATATTTCCAATATATTTTTCATAAAAAATTATAACTCTAGATTTAAATAAATACTTATTACTCAACAATGTAACAATTTTTTGTTTGCATTTACATGAACATTAGAACTTACTCCATCAATTAATTTTTTATATATATATTTTTTTTTGCTATAAATTCTTGAACACAAAAACCTGATGCCTTGTGTTACACACGATTTGTGTGGATTAAATATTCTAAAATTGATTGATTGCTTTAATGATGAATAGTCGTTTTATTTAATTTTTTTTCACAGCTTCTCTATAGACTAGAGTTCTTTATAATCGCTTTAAGTTCAAATACTTTGACCATATACTACTTGACTACTTTTATACATTGTATAAGTATTTTAAATATGTACGATTATACAGTAAAGATAATAAAAATAGCCTCAAATTATTTCACTTCAATATTAATAAATTTAGCGTAATATTTTGTAAAATTAATATTACTTTGAGACTTAAGGCTGAATGAATAAGAATAGGAACAACAATTCAACCTTTTTAATGCCAAGAATGTATTTTAGACCCTATATGCTATGCTATTACGAGAGTAATGAATAATACTGATTTAAAGTAGGAATTCAAATTAGATAAAAACAAATCTACTCGTAGAGAAAATATATAGTTTTAATCTAAGATCAACATATTATGATTCGAACTAGCGTTGCCGGAATGATGTTTTTGTCACATTTTTAATGACTTTTAAAAGGAAATATGATTTTTTCGTGCAAAAATATGATTTTTATTTCATTCAATCCCTAAGACAAAGCTTTTTACGGTATAGTGAACATTTTTGTTAAAAATTAATTTTTAGTCCTTCATATTTTTTGAATTGAAATTTTAATGTCAACCATTAATTTTATATGATTGACGACTTAATTCCTTCAATTGATTTATGTTTTCACCAGGTTTAATACACTGGAGCATATTCCTATAAACGCACACTACTTTTTTTTAAAAAAAAAAGGTAAACATTTGTACTTTAATTATTTTTTTTTACTTAATTTCGAATATTAAATCCATTTTTCAGGGATTTCCTATAAACGCACTTTAATGTTTGGGCCACTTGTGAGCATTATTACCCAGTCAAAAAAAGAACTGAAAAAGCTCTGATTTTCAACATTGTGTTGTCATGGAAGGAAGTACTTAGTGGTGAAACAAAGGAGCTGCAGAAGTTCTTTTTTTTTAACCCATGTTTTGTCATGTAAGATGTTATTCTTTATTATTCTTTTTCAATCATCAAAATATATTTATGTTGAAAAATATACACTGGAGCATATTCCTATAAACGCACACTACTTTTTTTTAAAAAAAAGGTAAAAATTAAACAAGAAAATATTTAGGGGGCTATAAATTTGTGTATTAAATTAGTTAAGACTTCACTTAAAAAATTCATTTGTACTTTAATTTTTTTTTTTTACTTAATTTTCGATATTAACAGCCATTTTTAAGGGTATTTTCCTATAAACGCACTTTAATGTTTGGGCCATTGTAGCATTATTAATAATGTGTGGATGATCCTTTGTATGATCCTTTGTTATGGATTGTTTCAAAAATACGGTCTGGCATTGATTCCACTAATTTTTTAAGCAGATCGGAATCAATTTCCTCCCAGACTTGTTTAATTCTTAGTTTCAGCTCTGTCACAGTCTTTATGCCTTCATTCTGGGCATTATTTGCATAAACTTTACGGGCCATGTATCCCCACAAGTTTTCCATTGGGTTTAAGTCCGGACTACAAGCCGGCCAGTCCAACAAAGGAATGCCATGTTCATTGAACCAAGATTTCGATTGCTTAGAAACATGGATTGCAGCATTATCTTGTTGGAAAATGCAATCTTCATCCATTTTTTCGTCCATAAAAGAGAGAAGAGCATCTTCCAACAGTTCGTTATAAATCGAACTATTCATTTTTGTCGGAACAAAACAAATTTTCGACTTGCCAACTGCAGAAAACGCTGCCCAAACCATAACACTGCCACCACCGAAATTACGTTTTGACATCCGAACATCTTTAGATCTCAAATCGTGCCAATAGCATGAGTATGAGTCTGGACCGTCTAATTTTATTTTTTTTCGTCAGAGAAAATTACTTTTTTCCACTCATCTGTCCATTTCATATATTTTCTTGCGAATTTTAGACGATTTTCTTTATGGTGTTTTTTTAGCATTGGTTTACATTTCGGCTTTTTCCATTTTATGTTTTCATCGTTTCGTAAAATGTGTGCAACGTGTTTGGAAGTCACAGGAAGATTTAATTTATTCCTTATTTGTGTGGAATTCAATTTGTTGCGGGTTGCTTCTTGTTTTATTAGATTAAGTTGTCTTCTTGTTAGTTTTGTATTACCCTTTGTTGATTTGCGAACTCCATAATTTTGACCTTTCTTAAAGAAATTTCGCACCACACTTTCCGAACGACCGATTTTACGTCCAATTTCTCTATTAGAGCATCCTTGGTCGTGAAAAAATTTAATTTGAATCTTTTCTTGATCGGACAAAAAAGTTCCCTTAGGCATCTTTAAAAGTGATGAAATTTATTGATTAAAATAGGAAAAGTTACAGTAAATTGAGATATTACTATTAGAAACGTACCTTTGGTTAAAAAAAAAACTAAAATTGATAATATTTTATTTTTGGTCACTTTTTTAAAAACAAATTTCGAGTGTGCGTTTATACGAATCTTCCACTTAAAATAGCACCAAGAACATTTGAACGAAAAAAATAAGAAAAAAAATTGTTTACTTTTAAAAAGTACCGTTAAGTTGTCTCTCATTAAAATAGTTAAATTTTGCTTTTGGATGAGAACAACAAAGATATAACAAAAATACAGAAAAAAATTAANTGCGTTNATAGGAATATGCACCAGTGTATATACATTTAATTCGAAANNATNNTTNNAGTTGTAAAATTGATTGGTTAATTGACTATGTCTTCAATTAGAGTATTTCTAAATAAATTTCTAAATAAAATTATTAACTAGCTTTGATTGGAGTAAAATCAATTAAAAATTAATTAATATTAGCAATTTCGTAATTGAAGTAGGAAAACTTGGCTTTAGAATCGATTGAAATTATTGCTCCAGAATTTGTAGAGCAAAATTATGATTTTTCTTCGTTAAAATGATGATTTTTTATCAAAAAGTTCTGGCAACGCTGATTGGAACAAATGATAACAACTAAAAATATATATATAATTCCATTCGCTCACAGTGTGTCCGATTTTATTGTCTATTTATTTTTCATATTATGGTACCATATTAATTTATTTTAACAGATTTTTTTTGTTTTCTGAAATTAAGTTATCTTTCATACATTAGAAAAATGTTTATATAACAGAAAAATAATATGATCACTTTTTTATCCAAAGTTCGAAACAAAACGAAATAAAATTTCCAAATTGATTCAAACACAACGAATAATTTCTGTTCTAATGTGTTCCCAATGCTTGATAGAATTTATAAAGAAATGTAGAAAAAAATTTATAAATGACGCAAAAAAATAAAAATTTTATTTTTAATAAAATTTGCTCCCATTAATTTCATTGCTATTTAATTTCACACAACTATAAGTAACAAATTTGTTCCAAACAAATGTTCTTTCTATGAGTTGAATTACCAGGTGATTGAATGTTTAGAACAAAGCGAGTTAACGAAAGAAAGAGAATTGCATAATTAGTTGAAGTCAGGCAAGCATTTAATTCGACAAGATTTTAATTGATTATCTTTCATACAAAAAAGTATAGAAATACAATGTATGACTACAAGATAGAAAAAAATAAAGTAAACCAGGTCTTGCCACTCTGAGAACACAATTTTATTAACATTGTTTTATTATTATGTGTTTTGTATTGTTCACATGAAATAACTAATAGAACGTCCCATATGTGCTCCACTTTGGCAAGCGCTGAACTAAACGAGTACATCATAGTAAGAGCAAGATTAATTTTATTAATTTGAAAGATTGAATTTGTCTAAAGCCAAAGAAAAAAAACAAGTGGAATCTGTAGAAATAATTGAAAGAACGAGTAAAGCAAAGAAAATTAATGATTTTTTTCTTTAGAAAAAAAGGCATAATATTGTATACCTTTAAAAAAAAACATATATCTTAAATTTGATTTATAACAATTTTACAAAGAAATAATTCAAATATTTCTATTACTTTATAACAAATTTTCTTGAATATTTTATGGTTATGGTTTTTTAATTTATTATGCCAAGAAGTGCGTAGAGAACAAGTGAACAATTTTCAGGACGCCAATGTGACAATAATTCACTTAAAACACAAAATTTCTTATACTAATTTTTTTTTTGGTTTTCTTGCTCAAAAGTATGCTACAGTTTTTTTTTGTCTCGAAACACACACACACACATTTATATTTTTTCTACAAGCTATTGATAATAGTTTGAAAATACAATATATTCACAGAAATTTCACAATTTACCTTAAGTAGCATCGGATATGGTCGGTTATAAAAAAGATATATTACTTCATCTATTCTATATGTAAGTTTTTAGTATAGTAAAGACTTTCAGGCGTCTTACTCAAACATACTTAAACTTAATGCGTTCTTAGTTTTTTCTCTATTTATCTGCTATATTTTTTTCATGTTTCTTTATACTTATTTCCTTATTCAATAAACTTCAAACTAACGCACGTTTAAAAGGAAATATATATATATTTTTTTCTGCATTAAGTACAAGTGCATAGTGCAGTTTTAGCATAAAAATCCACCTCCCATAAATTTTATTTAATTTTTATAAATGCATTTTATTTTATCATTCTTTCTTATTTTTTTTTTTAAGTCCATTCGTACATATTAAATTGTATTATTTATTATAAAATATATTAATACAAATCAATATATCCTTCGAGTTATAGCAATTTTTTCATGTGGTTTTAAAACCTAGAACTGTTAAAAATTACATCAAAGTTATGTATGCGTGCTTTTCATATAGATCTATACTTAGATAAGAAATATGGATGTGGGAACCATACATAGTCTTAGAACAACATGATTACTTTAAAATTTTAAAAAATGTATGATTATAATAAATATAATAATTTTAATCGTAAACTGATCAAACTTTATTAATTAATGATCTGATTACTTGAATATTGCATAAAAATCTTTATCATGTTATGATACAGTGCTATCAGATTATGATCTGGGTTTTCATATTATAATCTGATTTTATTAAATTGGAAAACGATTTTATAATTTTCATTAAATAAAACATTAATAAAATATCTAATAAGTTATAATCAAATTTTATTACTATTATATATAGTTGCTACAAGCAGAGAAAAAATATGGTTCGGGTGACCATAAACTAAGAGCAACATACTATGATTGTATTATATGATCCCAGGTTACAATAAGTATATTTGTACGTAATCATTATTCTGATTCCATTTAATCATTTTCTCACCATTTAATGATTCGGTTTAATCATATTTATAACTTTTTTTCATATACATATTTCCTCGATTCACAATTTTTAATCATTTAATAATCCATTTATCAGATATACTAAACTATTTTTATCATTTAATAACCAATTTTATATATATATAAACGAATTTATACTTTAATAATCATTTTATATTGTATATAAATAAATTTTATCAGTTATATATAATCCATTTATCATATTAAATCCCAATTTATCATATATAAATCCGAGACTAAATATATTAAAATAAAGCACATTTATCTGAAATTTTGTTTTATTTATTTATTGAGAAATATTGAAAAAAAAAATCAGTATAAAAATTTATTAATTTCAATTATTATTAATAGCTTTTATAATATTAGTTTTAACATATTTTACTATTAATTGTTTAAATTTACATATAATATTTTATAAATAAGACTTACATAAGATTAATTCAAATTTTTTATGTTGTTCTTGTAGAGGCAAAATGGTAGCCAATAAATTGATCTAATGATTCAATGATACTCCATGGTTTACCATGGCTTAAAAAGCTTGACCGCAGAAGATAGTAGATTCATTAAACAATATATATGGTTTATACGCCAAATAATGGAACGTTCATCTTCATAATTCCAATGTGGATAACCATTCCTGGTTTGAAATACATAATTGTTCATATTTGAAGATGTGAAACAATAGGTAAAGGTAATAACGAATTAATTCCATACTGGTGCAACTGTTTATTGGTAATTATCTTTGGAAGGGCCTGATCTTTCAATCTAGAATCTATTTACATTGACTTAAGTTCATCATAATAAACTAGAATTTAATTTGGATATTTATGTGTAAAATAGTTTTTAAAAAAATATTAATTTTGTGTTTGGAGCTATTGCAAATGAATCACTTTTGCAAAACACCAGCTATACGTTTGCCTTTTAAGAAAATTGACTTGTTTTTTTAATTAGTTACTTGAAAATATAGGTCATAGAAATTTCCAAAATGATTGAGAACGTTATAAAAAATACTATAATAATCACACGGTGTAGCGTCTAAATATTAAAAAAATTAATTAATATAAGGAATTTCTCAATTACAAAGTTTCCTATATTAATTAATTTTTATTTGATTTTGCTCTAATCATTAAAATGATAATATTAATAATTAGAATAATT